>CAUYON010066422.1:0-40908 GCA_963573935.1 Arctocebus calabarensis | reverse complement strand
GTAGCACCCAGTTATAGCACAAGAAATGGGGAAAGGGGCAAGGGAGGGGAGGGGAGGGGGGAGGGTAGGTGGAGGGAGGGTGATTGGTGGGATCACACTTATGGTGCATCTTACAAGGGTACAGATGTAAATTACTGAATGTAGAATATAAATGTCTTCATATAGTGATTAAAAGGCCATGAAGGCTACGTTAAATAGTTCGGTGAGAATATTACAGATTGTATATAAAGTCAGCACATTGTGCCCCATGATTGCACCAATGTACACAATTATGATTTAATAAAAATTAAAAAAAAGGCTGGGGAGGAATGTCCCCAGTCTGGCAGGATGCTTGACGTTTACGCTGTGGAGATTCTGAACCAGAGGAGCCCTGGACTCTGGATACCAAGTGGAGCTATGGCTGGGGGACTGAACTGAACAGACAGGGATTACATGGAGTTCTTGGAGGCCATCACTCAACTCTCTGAATGTTGGTAGCATCATTGTTAAGGATACTTTCCCTCTATCCCTCTTCTTCTTTTTTTTTTTTTTTTAGACAGAGTCTCAAGCTATCACCCTGGGTAGAGTGCTGTGGTTTCATAGCTCACAGCAACCTCCAACTCAGGCTTAAGAGAGCTAGGATTTTGTTTTTGCTCAGGCTGGTCTCAAACTCATGAGCTCAAGCAATCCACCTGCCTGGGCCTCCCAAAGTACTAGGATTGCAGGTGTGAGCCACCGCACCCAGCCTACTTTCCCTCTGCTTCTTAAATGAGGATATTGGAGAAACCATACCAGCCTACGAGGAAAGTCTTAGAGACTTGGGTATTCCTCCAAAAAATTATTCACATGAACCACACACAGAAGAGTGAAGTTCTCTCGTTTCCATACGTGGCCCCCACACACTGAATGTCCTATTAATTTAGGATAGTCTTAGTTTCAAGAGAACACCCAATGGGTCATCAAGCATTTGAAGAGAGATTACAATGTGAGTAGAAGAAACTCAGATGAAACGTGGAATTTCTATCCAGAAGACTTTTGAGGCAGAAGATTTTCTAACAGGGGTCCAGGCCTTGTCATCTTGTATCAGCCAGTTTCCTCATGTTTTTGATAGCTGGCCAGTCCCGGGGGCCTGCCCTTCACTGAAGTTGTTGGGAAAGAACTCCTGACTGGCAGTCTGGGATAGGAACATTCTTCCCAGCCACTCTGCTGGAATGGGGAATGAGAGCCAGGAATTCTCTGGGGGCCATCCTTCACCTCTTTCCAAGTTTTTATGTTTGGTGGGCACTGTCTGCCACCTCCTGTTCCTAGGTTTTCTGGCTGGGCCTTGCTGAGTCATTTTAAAAGAAGACATGGGGACAGCACTCTCCTTTTTGCCTCAGGCCAGCCCAATGTGCTGTCTTGGGCTCCTGGTTGGGAAGTTCTTTTCTTTCCAGATCGCTACTGGATCAGATAGGCCACCTGCCAGCAGTGTCCGCCAACCTGTATTTTGGCACCAGGATCCTACAGTTTGATGTTGAGGTGTACTTCCTGTGAAAGGAGACGTCTTTTAGAGCAGCGGTTCTCAACCTGTGGTTGTGACCCACAGGAACTGTATTAAAGGGTTGTGGCATTAGGAAGGTTGAGAGCCACTGTTTTAGGTTTACTGCCTGGGTTTTGAGCCTAGATGGAAGACAGGGGTCTGGGGCAGGGATGGTCTTTAAAGAAAGAAGTGGGAACCTCGAGAAAGCATTTGAGTTTAATTTTCCCATTTTCAGTTCCCAGAAGGGAGATGACAAGAGCTGGTGCTTCCCCCTCAATTGCATGGTGATGAAACAGGTGATGTGGGGTTGAGGCCAGTTTAATAAGCAAATAGCAGCTCAAGGAAAAAGAAGGCCAGGTCTCCCAGTTCCCACCAGCTCCACATTCTCTCTTTAGGTTTTGTGATCTAATGGTTTTCAGAGCTGTTTTAGGTCACAACTAAACAGAAGGGGAGGTTCAGAGGTTTCCCAGGTCCCTATTTCCCTTATAGCCTCTCCCACTTTCATCATCCCCAACCAGAATGGTACATTTGTTGTAATCGATGAACCTACCTTGACACATCATTGTCAGCAGAGTTCGTAGTTTATGCTAGGGCTCACTCTGGGTATGGTCCTTTCTGTGTATTTGGACAAATTTATAATGGTATGTATCCGCCATTCTATTAATAGTATCACAGAGTAGTTTCACTGTTCTAAGACACCTCTGTTCTGCCATGATTTTATAGTGGCAGAACAAGTTGAGAGCCCCCAAATAATACATGTGACAATGGTTTGGATGGAGTTCATAGTGGGATAGAAAGGCAAGTAGGGGGAAAGTGGCAACAGCTAGCACCTCCCATGTGCCTCTAGTCCAAGCTTTGGAGATGGGGAGTAGAGAGCTCAGACAGAGAATTGTCTTGTTTAAGAACTTTTGAAGGTCTGAGCCCTGAAAAGATTATTGTGTCCCAAATGCTAAGACCCACATGATTTAAAATTATATTTTTTCAAGGTGAAAAAAACCAACCGGAAGCTAAAACATCTTATTTCTAGGTTTTTCACCATTGAATAGTTACGGAGATGATATAATTCCTGCTAATCCTTCTCGCATTTTTCTTTTTTAATCTCTTCTTTTTTGGTCTCCAAAGATGCATGTTTCAGACAAGGAGTTTTCAAGCCATGGGTTACAATCCAAACGTGGATCATGGCAGCAACTCATTAGTGACACTGTGCCATCAGTAATGAGGGAAGCCTGTAGCTATGAAAGTGAGCCACCCCAGGCTCAGCCCCTAGAAGTGAGGCCAGTGTGGTGAAGGAGCAGGCACTTGAGAGCAAGCTCTCTGGAGCCACATGTGCAAGAGACATGATATTGCTGAATGTGCCATGCGCCATCAGGATGGCGGCTGAGTGAGGACACAACACCTTCAGGCAGCTGGCTCTGAGCAGAGAGTGTCTGCAGTTCCAATCTTGGGAGTCTTGGTGTTAAGAACAGAAGATAATTCTCTAAATCCAGCAGTTCCCTTTATCTGCAGGAACTATGTATGGGGTGCCTGAAATCATGGATAATACCCTCAGAAATACTGTGCTTTTGCCAGTACATATATACTTAATAAAGTGTAATTTATAAATGATGTAAGTAAAAGATTAACGATGAAAAATGAGAATAAAATAGAATAATCCCAATGATATACAGTAATAATAGTCAGGTGAATGTGATCCTCTTTCTCAAAATATCTTGTGCAGTATTTACCTACTTTCTGACCTCAGGGTAACTGAAAGTGAAACTTCAGATGAGAAGAGGCTACTGTAACTTGCTGGGCTGGAACACTGGGAATTACAGGGAAGTTTGCCCATAATTATGCCTTTGCTGGTGGGGGATGCAGACTTTGGGCTTTACCTGGGACTGGCACCAGGCCGGTCTCCCTGGGCTGTCCCTGAGTGGGTGGAGCCCTGTGGCTTTATGTTACCCTCTTATTATTGAGATGCGGGAGGTGGTGGGGAGAAGGAATGGCCTGGGGCCAGGCTACCATTTAAATGACTGGAATTTGGCTTGATATTTAAAAAATGCATTGAAGGTTTTCATTTTGTTGTTTGGGGTGGGAGTAGAGATACAAGACTCAGCTTCCCAGGGCTCCCTCCCTTCACGGTGCTCTTTGTCCTAGAGATGCCTAACGCTGGTCCCCGATTCAGCCCTCTAAACTGCCCTGCATTTGGTACAAATTTTATTTCTCTGGCCCTGACCTTTTTCCAAAGTGTTTCAATCTCAGTGTTAGAATTTTCTTTTGTAAACAAAAGTATTCTGAAAAAGTGAGGGAAAGTATGGCAGGGTAGATGATGGGAAGCATGATGAAATTTGACATTTGGAGGCAAAAGACTCTCACTGGAGTTCTAGAAGTTATACGTTTTCTGTTTTGTAAACTAGGAAAGTAATATACTCTTCCAGGATTGTAAGCATTGATCAAAAAATAGCATGCATAGGTTTAAAAATATACAGTGCAGTACAAATGTCAGCTCTTGCTTTAAATGTAGGCTACATTGATGTTGATCTGTGGGTTTGGACTTACTGAGTCAGGATGATAGAGAAGGCATAGGCATGTGTAATAGAAATACATCCTCAGTGATAGAAGATACTGATTTTTTTTGAGTGGGAAGCTGAAAAGGGAGGGAGTTGGGGGCATATTATGGAAGGATGGACTTGAGAACGTTATTGTTAAACAAGCTGTGAACTTGGAAGTGCATGGTTACGGCCAACCATTAGGTCTATGCCCAGAAAGATTACAAACACAGAGGAAAGGGATCATCAATGGCTACAAATTTGGTTACTAGAGTGAAGACAATTTGAATTTGCTTCCTGGGGCTGTCACTTCTGTGAATTCTAGAAAGTTGCCAGTTTCTGTAAATTTTAACTTTCTCCCTGGTAAAATTAGTAATATAACAGAATTGATTGCACTAAGAAATAAATAAGATAAAGAATATAAACATTTAGTATAGTGTATGGTTTATATTTAGCAACCAATAAATACTAACTATTCATATTATTACTATTAATTTGAAAAAATCTTTTAAATATTTGCTTGTTATAATCCCCATGTTCAAATTATATTTCATTACTTGAGGCAACCAGTAGGAAGACAAAGAAGCTGGTTCCAAGAGTATTTGAAGTATGGGAACCCACAAACATGATTTTATATTTTTTATTTGTATCTGTAAAGTCAAATACATACGTGTCAGTAGTTAGGAAAAGGGTGCTTAATAAGGTTGCATGTTAGATATAAATTAATGGCCCTGAGGGCAATAAAATTGTATTCCCTTTAGGGTTGACTCATCTATTGAGCTATACATATTATAATGACATCAGATTACATAAAATTCTCACCTTATGTGGTTATAAAATCTCTTCCCCTTTATCAGTTGTGAATTTTCAGTCAAATAGCTTGTGATATTCTCCAAGTGTCAGATTAGAGTCAACCAGGTATTTTAGAAAATGATCTAACTTGATATCCAAGAATCAATCCTCTATTTATATTTTTCTTTAACATTATTAAAGGATTTTTTTTTTTTTTTTGGTAAGGATAGCCTGGAAAATACTGTGAAGAGATGTGGGAATTGATTATAGGAGCAGCAGAATAAGAAAGGGAGAGGAAGGACTGATTAGGGAGAAGGGTAGGGTAGGAGTCTGGG
This sequence comes from Arctocebus calabarensis, assembly GCA_963573935.1. NCBI lineage: Eukaryota > Metazoa > Chordata > Mammalia > Primates > Lorisidae > Arctocebus > Arctocebus calabarensis. The sequence goes on along the minus strand of CAUYON010066422.1, from coordinate 35,755 downwards.
GTCAGTATGTAGAAGGAACATCTGGACAGAAACAGAGCAGACAGAGGGAAGGATACTTTTCTCCCGGGCTCCCAGGAGTATGTTCTCTGAATAGCGGAGGGAAAGAAGTCTTCTGTATTTCTCATCCTTGTAGCTTTTGGTCCAATATAATAGAGGCCTCTGCAAATTTAGGGGGAAGTTAGATAACTAAAGCAGGAGGGCATAAATTGCATGAAATTGTTGCTTTTTGACATGAACCTCATCTTAGGAAAAACCTGAAGATAATCAGCATTCTTGGAGCTTGGGTAAAAGCAGTCAGATATTAAGAGGATCACAGGAGAACTTGCTTGTTCTAGATGCATCTATAATATCTGGGCTGTGGGCAGAATGTCCTCAAAATACAGTTTTCAAAAAGGCTGCACTATTTTAATCATTTTCCATTCACCCCATTCGAGAGGCAGGGATTCCCAGCTTGTTATCGGGATAGCTGAACACATGACATCTGGCATGGGCAGATGAGTTGACAGTTTACTATTCATACATACTCCTAGCCAGGGGAGGAGAACACTGTGCCATGCACAGTGAGTACACAGGGGCTGCACTCAGCACCAGAGTACACAGGGGCTGCACTCAGCACCAGAGTGAACAGCCAGGGATGGGAGGAAATAGGCTTTCTTGCATCAAGAGGGTAGGGTGCTCCCACTTTTCATGGGAGGATAAAATCACATAGGCTTTTATGGAAGTGAAACTCCAGAATACTCCGGGGTAAGCAGTACCTTTTCTCTGCCTGGTCTTCATGATAAGAAGGGTTATTTAACCAGGACATCATATCTCTGGGACTAGAGTGGGGAAGGGAACCTACCACTTAATTGAGGCCCCTCTGACTTCCCCTAGATGCATCATGTAATGTTGGGCCTTAATTTTAGACCTTATACCACATGCGCACATTCACAAAAAGTCACATATGTATTTTAACTTACTTATATGCAAAGTTATGCATGTATACGTGGGTAGATATATTAAGAATTAAATAAAAAGTTCAAAAAGAAAGAGATGTAGCTTTCTGGCTATCTATGTCCAATAACTGGTTTTGCTTTGCATATGGTAACCAACTAATGAATAATTGACAGGCTTTTTTTGTTTTTTTAAAGCCAGTAAGTTGAATTTTGGTTTGATAATAAATGTCTATGATTCTGGGCCAGATAGAAAGGTCATATAAAGAACAATGTTTCAATTTTGGTTGTTAATTTTGTATCTTAAAGAGTTGGCATTATTAAGCTATAGATAGGGTTTAATTTGTGTATAAAACAGAAAAATGAGGAAAATGTTCTGTTCTACCTTTGGGGACCAGAGCAGCCCAGATGACATTAATGTCAGATGAGACTAGCCCTAGTGCAGCTGGAAAGGGGGTGTGGAACTTTCACAGATGGTGTCCGAGGAGAACACACCTTTTCCCTGGTCCTCTCCTCTGTGTCCTCTGTGGGGCGGAGCTCCAGGCTTCTGTCTGCCCTTGGCCCTCTCACTCTACTTGGTCTTCCTGAATAACCTCAACCTTCTTCATTGCTTTCCCTTACTTCTATTTTTATGCTGTTGATTTCTACATTTCTACATTTTATTTTTAGTTTTCAACTTTTAGCATCAACCTATCCATCAGGCAAGAAGGCATACGATTGGCAGATGTTATAGGGAGATGTTAAAGTTACTTAGAAAGAACTAAAAGTAATTAACACAGAAAAGCAAGTTAAAGTTTATTCTTCAGATGTCATTGTTATCATTGTCTTTGTGACTTCTCGTGACAATAAGATGTAGCTCTCTGGCTATCCTTGTCAAATAACTGGTTTTGTTTTGCATATGGTAACCAACTAACTAATGATTGACAGGCTTTTTTTTTTTTTTTCAATTTCTTCTATTTTCCTTTGCTACTTAATGAATAGAACACACACACACACATGCACACACATGGAAACTCTCTTCTGAATCAATGGAAATGAATCGAGTGTTCTTGTTGAGTAATAAATAGGAGCTAGGGGTCATAGATTTCTGGTCAACATAATGATTGGATTAGATAACTGGATTAGATGACTGATGAGCTCATGTTCATCCACTAGCTATCAATTTTAAAATATGAGTAGGCAAAGAAGGATGAGTGTGAGTGAAAAAGACATCATCTATCAAAACTGGAGGATTTTATGTAATATAGTGATTCAGAATGGATGAAAGTTGGTTAGCTGGTGTCCTTGGGTGTTTGCATAGTTTAAAAACCTGCCTTTAAATTTCGTTTCTGGGTGTAGTGTCTTATTGCATCTTCAAAACAAAAACAGACAGAAAGGAATAGGAAAAATTAAAAAGAAATGCTCTGCAAACTAAAAATAGTATAGCAAAGAAAAAAATTAAGTTTAAAAGAAGGATTAAAAGATAAAGTTGAGGAAATCTAAAGAAAAGCAAAAAAGAGAAAGGTAAGAAGACCAGTTCATCATTTGAATAATAAAAATTTATGAAAGAAATGTTTACTGAATGTGAGATATATTCTTGAATTTGAGAAATGAATTCCAATAACATTGAATGCTTACCATGAGCTTGACAGATGGTCTTAGCCCTTTCTCTATCCCATATTCTCCTCTGCCTCATTAAAAACCAGACTACTTACTGGTATTGGGATTATGTTAAAGGGAAAGCAAGAAAATGTATTAGAAATACATACCGAAGTATTTTTGTTTGAAGTAATATTGTATCTGAGATTTAAATTAATTTACCCCCAAATTATGTAGAAATATATAAAAGATTATTAAAATGAGAATACCTGTTGACCTTGGATGTTAGGTCAATGGAGCTTTATTCTACCATAGGGTAACTTTTGTACATGTTTAGAAAATGTCTATAATAAGAAATTAGAAGGCTTCTAGTGCTAAATAATCAAAAGAAGTAACTTTGATAAATGTGTCCTTTGGCGAATTCAACTGGCATCTGAAAAAAGTATCTTCTTAGAGGATCTGGTGACTGATTGGATTATGCAAGGTGAGAAAGACGGAGAGATACATTCAGATTTTGGGCTTACAAAGTGTTACCTTCCTAAGGCAGGGAAAATAGGAGAAGGAGACAGTCTTGTGGAGAAGATAAATATACTCCACAGGGCTGAGAGTTGGGCCCCTGCAGGATCTCCAAGTGGAGATATTTGATAGTCTGTTGGTGACACAGGATGTAAGTTGGAGCTAGACGTATACATTTGGCAGCTATCTATTGTACAGTACGAGATCATCCAAGTCAGTGTGGTTTGACAGCATATTTTCCTCCATAGTTTTCTGGAGCACGGTATTGACCACTGGCCAGTGTTACGAAATATATTTATTAAAGATAAGTGCTGTCCCATAATCATGGGTCCATGAGATGTTTGAGGGGCAGGAAATACAAGCTTGCCGACATTGTCTAGAGATAGTCATGGGATCGTAATAAGTTAACATAAAATAATTGTACTTGGTTTTAGCAGAGCCTAGGGGATTTCAGTGGTTTGGGCTCACTGTACAGGTGGACTGCCTACATGACCAGCTCATGGCAAGAGTAGCAAGACTTGGGTTTTCTTGGTTACCAAGAAGCTTCCATGAACGCTGGTGGTGGCCCAGGCTTGGTGGCAGTGTGCATCTCATGCAAACTAATGGGGAGAGGGCACAAAAGCCTGCTCCAGGAATCTCTGGATCCCTCTCAATGCATATCCTTTTCTTACTGTTGCTGCATTGAGTACTTTATCTGTTCTGTGAGTATAAATGGCTGGAGTCTTGTAAGTCCTTTCAGCTACTCAACACTTAAGGTCATTAACTTATAACTAACATATAATAAATGATATTCAAACCACAGGAGTGAATAGAATTACTCTAGAAAATTGTATGAGATGAGGAGATAAGAAAGATGAGGTTGGGAATTTAAAGAACTTCAATTTTTTTTATTAAGTCATATACACATAGATCATGAATACATTTATGCATATGTGGGGTATAATGTGTTGGGTTTTTAATACAATTTGATAGAACTTCAATATTTAATAATGGGCAGAGAAGAAGCCTCTTGATGGGAAGTACATAACATCTTAAGGTATTATAGATGTGTCAGGTTTGATGTTTCTGTTAATAGAAGAGGAAATCTCTGAAGACATGACTTTTCCAAGGCTATACAACTAGATCTTTAGGCACATAAACCTACTTTCTTAGCTACCATCACACTGCATCTTAATTAAAACTGGTCTTCAGAAAAAAGTTCCTAGAGAAAGCTTTCAAAAAAATATGTACAAATTTTACAGAGAGGTTTTGTGGCTTTCCTGACCTGTGAAAAATAGCAGACAGCCTCCAGCATCCTGTAATTAGGATTTCTGAGTTGTCTCTGTCCAACAGGGAATGTCTGTTGCTTTCCACAAGATTAGTGAATTTTGATGTTTAAGATCTACAATTTTTAAAATCAATTAATATCCCCACAAATGCCTAGAATAACTTCCCTTCTATCTAATTGTCCTTAAATTAGCCTCTTATCAGCTTGCATGTTCCTTCTCTGGCCCAGTGTTGGAACATGATGTGCCTTTAACACACCTTGAAGCCATATATTTTACATTCATTGCTAGTGAAGCTTTTTATAGCACATATATTCCTGAGATGAATGTCATTTAAAAATGGATTCCTATTTTAAGATCCCCAAACTGTGGGCTATATGAACCAGAGCTTTGGGCAGCTCCTAACTTCAGAAGCCTTTGCAGCTCTGTCTTGAATAACTTTCCTTTCCCAGTCATCAAAATATCAAGAAGCTCCTTTTACTCTGCAAATATCTTAATCCCAGGAGTCACCCCCAACAGGCACACATCACCTAACATACTGTCAGTTCAGTGTCAACAGCGTATTTAAAATGTTAAAAATACTCACAGCAAAACCAGTTATGTATAATCAACATCATTTACGTATCTTTTGGAAATGAGTTTACCACATAGCTATTTTTTAAAAACCTCTGACAAATTCCTGCAGTATTTGGAAAAAAAAAGTATCCCTGTATCCTAGAATTTATCATTTTTCAAATCTGTTTTTATTGAAACACATTTATATTTCTATTAAAATTAGTAAATAGTAATAAAAATATATGCATTTATCATTGTGTTTAATATTGGATGTGTAAGTTTAACAGTATTTAAACATATAATTTTTGCTTTTTAAATTTAATTTTTAATTGGCAAATAATAATTGACATACTCATGGGTACCTTGTGATGTTTCGGTATATGTAAAGTACAATTATCAGACCAGAATTATTGGCATATCCATCATCTCAAACATTTATCATTTCTTTGTGTTCATATCCTCCTAGTTATTTAGAACTACAAAATACATTATCATTAACTGTCGTCATCCCAGCCACTAGTATTACCTGTTCTACTTTTTACTGCTATGAGATCAACTTTTTTTTTTTTTAGCTTCCACGTATGAAAGCTATGCGAACATTTGGTGTTTAACTTTCTGCTCCTGGATTATTTCACTTAACATAATGCCCCCCAGTTCCATCCATGTTGCCACAAATGATAGGATTTCATTCTTTTGTATGGCCAAATGGCATTTCGTTGTGTATTTGAAACTACGTTTTCTTTTGTTTTTTAACTTTTTAAGCAAATTTATTTCAGGTTAATGTGGGGGTGTAAGCAACCAGGTCAAAATATTTGATTTAGTTAGATAGAGTTTGTCTCATGGTTATGTCCCCCACACAAAAGGTGTGCCAATCCCCCCCCATGCCCATTTAGTGAGAGCACTCCAACCTGCTCCCCCTCTTTTGTTCCTCCTACCCCCAATTTGAATTGAAATTAGTTTTACTTCTATTTGGTATGCATTGGCTTCCTATTAGTATATTGAGTACATTAGCTATTTGCTTTGAGTATGAGTTTGAAATGAGTTTTTCTTCTATTCAGCATCTATTGGCTTCCTATTATATTGAGTACATTAGATATTGGCTTTGCCACATTTTCTTTACCCATTCACCTGTTGTTCGACACCTACATTGATTCCATATCTTAAGTATTATAAATAGCGTTGCAGTCAACACAGGGGTGTAGATGTCTGTCCTATAGAATGATTTCCTTTCCTTTGGATAGATTTCCAGTAGTAGGATTGTTGAATCATATGGTAATTCTATTTGTAGATTTTCAAAGTGGCTATACTGCTGGTTTACATTCTCACCAACAGTGTATGAGCTCCCTTTTTCTGCATCCTCATCAGCATTTGCCATTTTTTTTGGGGGGGGAGCTTTTTGATGATAGTCCTCCTAACTGGGGTGAGATGATACTTCCCTGTGGTTTTGGTTTGCATTTATCTGATGATTAGTGATGCTGAACTTTTAATATAAATTTTTGGACCACTTGTAAGTCTTCTTTTAAGAAATGTCTATTCAGATCATTTGCCCATGTTTAAACTGAATTGCTCGTTTTTTTTTGTTTGTTTTTTTTTTGCTGTTGAGATGATTGAGTTCCTTGTATAGTCTGGATATTAATACCCTATCAGATAAGTAGTTTATAAATATTTTCTCCCATTCCATAGGTTGCCTTTTACTCTGTTGATTATCTTCTTTGATGTTCAGAAACTTTTAAATTTGATATAATCCCATTTATCTAATTTTGATTTTGTTGCCTATGCTTGTGAGGTCTTTTCATAAAATCTTTTCCTAGAACAATGTCCTGAAGCACTTCCCCTATTTTTTCTTTTAGTGGTTTTATCATTTCAAGATTTACATTTAGATATTTAATAAATTTTGAATTGGTTTTTGTGTAGGATGAGAAATCGTAGATTCTAGTTATCAGAATACATGAAAAAATGCTAAACATCTCTTCATCAGGGAAATGAAAATCAACACCACAATGAGATATCACCTTACTCCAGTGAGAATGCTCATATGAAAAAGATGCTGACATTAATGTGGAGAGAAAGAACACTCATTCACTGTTGATAGGACTGCAAACTAATATAACCTCTATGGAGAGTTGTATGGAGGTATCTCAAAGAATTAAAAGCAGATCTACCTTTTGATCCAGCAATCCCACTTACTAGGCAAAAGAAAAAGAAAAAAGATGTTTTATCAAAAAGACGCTTGTACTTGAACGTTTATAGCAGCAAAAGTCACAATTGCAAAGATGTGAAAATAACCCAAGTGCCCATCAATACATGCATAGATTAATAGCATGTTATATGTACATACTATGGAGTAGTACTCAGCTGTAAAAATTACTGATTCATAAAAAAAAAAATAGTACTTTTTGTAAAAACCTGGTTGGAACTGCAGACCATTCTTCTAAGTGAAGTATCATAAGAATGGAAAACAAACACCACATGTTTGTAACACCACATGTATTCAATACTAAGTTGGAGCTAGTTAATAAACACTTATGTGCACATATGGAATTAAAACTCAATGGAAATTTAGTAGGGAAAAACTTGTGCAATGCACACATTTTTCAGTGAAGGGCACGCTTATAACATTGACTTTAAATGTACAAATGCAAATTATGTAATCAAAATGTGTATGCTCCTGCAATACTCTGAAATAGAAAATAAATATAAAAAACTTATTTTTTTGGCATCTACTGAGATAATCATCAGGCTTTGTCCTTCATAGTTTTAATGTGATGCAAGACATTTATTGATTTGCATATGTTGAACCATCCTCATATTCTTGGGATAAATTCCACTTGTTCATGATGCGGTGTTAGATACACTTTCCTAGTATTTTGTTGAGGATTTTTGTGTCTATGCTTACCAGGAATATTGGCCAGTAGTTTTCTTTTTTTTGTTTTGACCTCTGGTTTTGGTGCCAGGGTTATGCTGGCCTCTTAGAATGATTTAGGGAAAATTCCCCATGCTCTAATCTTTTGGATTAGTTCAAAAAGAATTGGTTTTAGTTTTTTGTTGAAAGTTTGGTAGAATTCAGCAGTGAAACCATTCAGTCCTGGAATTTTCTCTGTTGGAATAATTTTTATTACTGATTCGATCTTGTTACTTGTTATTGGTCTGTTCAGATTTTCTATTTTTTTCCTGGTTCAATCTTGGTAGGTTGTAGATATCTATGAATTTATCTATTTCCTCTAGAGTTTGAATTTATTTGTGTATCATTGTAAATTGTTGGTGCTAATGATCCTTTTTATCTTTTATTTTCTTAGTATAGCTAACTAGTCAATTTTTTTTATTTGTTTTTGGATGAGATCTCACTCTGTTACCCAGGCTGGACTACAGTGATATTATTATACCTCACTGCAGTGTTGAACTCCTGGCCTCAAGCAATCCTCCCACCTCAGCCTCTAAAAGTGCTGGGATTATAGGTAGAAGCCACCACACCTAGATTGGTTTGTCAATTTTGTTTATCTTTTCAAAAAACTATCTTTTTGTTTCATTGATGTTTTGTATTGTATTTAGTCTCAATTTTGTTTATTTCTGCTCTGAACTTTATCTTTTTGTTTCTTCTATTATTAAAATTTGGGGTTTTATTTGTTTTATTTTTCTAGTTTCTTGAGATATATTGTTAGGTTATTTATTTGAAATCTTTCTACTTTTTGGATGTAGTCTTATATTGCTATAACTTGCCTCTCAATACTGCTTTTGCTCCATGGGTGGTGTGTCTATTTTCATTTGTTTCAAGTAATTATTGAATTTTATTTTTAATTTCTTTCTTTATGCATGGTCATTCTGGAACATGCTGTTTAATTTCCATGTACTGTGTAATTTCAAGTATTATTCTTGTACTGATGTCTAGTTTTATTCCATTATGGTTGAATAAGATATGTGATATGATTTTGCTTTTCTTTCTTTTTTTTAATTTTTTGAGACTGGTTTGTGTCCTGACATGTGGTCCATCCTGGAGAATGTTCCATGTACTGTTGAGAAGAATGTGTATTATACAGTTATTGAGTGAAAAGTTCTGAAAATATCTGTTAGGTTCATTGGTCTATGATACAGTTTAAATCCAATATTTGTTGATTTTCTGTCTATGTGATCTCTCCAATGCTGAGAGTGGGGTGTTGAAATCCAGCTATGAATCTGTTGGAGTCTAGCTCTCCTTCTAGAAATAACATTTGTTTTATATATCTGGTTGCTTCAGTGTTTGGTGCATATTTTTATGTTTGTTATATTCTCTTCCTGAATTTATCCCTTTATTATTATGTTATGTCATTTTTTGTCTCCTTTTGCAGCTTGTAACTTAATCTGTTTTATTTGCTGCAAGTATAGCTACTTTTACTCTTTATTTTCATTTACACAGAATATCTTTTTTCTATCTTATTTTCTGTCTTCAAGTCTTATGAAAGAGGTGAGTTTTTATAGGCAACATATAGTTGGTTCTTATTATTTATTTTTATATTTGTGCTATATTTTTTAAGTGTGGAATTTAATCCATTCATATTTAAGGTTATTACTGAGAGATGAAAACTTACTTGTGTTACCTTATTGATTTTTTTCTGGTTCTTTTGCATATTTTTTGGTTCTTAGTTCTTCTCTTATTATTTTTGCAATTTGGTGGTTTTCTGTAGTGATAAGATTTGATTCCTTTCTCTTTCTTTCTGTGTATTGGTTTTCCCCGTGAGTTTTATAGTGTCACAAATTTTCATGGTTAAGACTCCCTTGAGCATTTCTTGCAAGTCTGGTCTTCTAGTTCATGAATTCCCTAAGTTTTTGCTTGTCTGAGAAAGATTATATTTCTCTTTCATTTCTGAAGGATAGTTTTGCTGAGTATAAAATTCTTGTCTGCTGATTTCTTTCTTTCAGTACTTTGAAAATATCTTCTCATTTTCTTTTGGCTTGTATCATTTCTGCTAAGTATAATAGTATACTATTAGCATACTGGAGATTCCCTTACATGTGACTTAACACTTCTGTTGCTGCTTTTAAAATTCTTTGTTGACAATTTGACTATAATTTGCGTTGGAGAGGACCTGTTTGGGTTGAATCTATTTGAGGTTCTTCAAACTTTCTGAACCTAGATGTTCATCTATATCCCAATACTTGAGAAGTTTTCTTCTATTATTTTATTAAATGTATTTTCTCACCTTTTCTCTTCTCTGCTCCTTCTAGAATACCCATTTTATGAATACTTGTTTGCATAATTGTGTCCTATAAATTCTGTAGGCTTTCTTCATTCCTTTTTATTCTTTTTTCCTTTTGTCTGCCTGTGTTTTTTCAGAAGACCTGTCTTCAGGTCCAGAAATTCTTTTTTCTGCCTTGTCTAATCTTTTGTTGTCCTCAGGTTCAGGATGTGATCACATAGCTTCTCGATTGGCCCAGGTGCATTTCTGCTAAAGGTAATTTACAGGGCTGATTCTCTAGCTCAGGAAATCAGCCTTTAGTGTGTTTATTAGCAGTGACTCATGGGGCTGCTTTTTAGGCCTAGGATTTAGGCTGCTTGGCTAGCCTAGAGGTGTGTCTGCTAGGGGTGGCCTAAGGGGCTATTTTTCAGATCCAGGACATAGATGCATGGCTGCTCAGCTGGCTTACGTTGTGCTTTTCCTCTCCTCTCCTCTCGTCTACTTCTAATTACCATAGGTGTATTATCACCCCTCCACTGCAATTTAGTGCTCTCTGTTTGACACTCAGGTCAAATTTTAGCTTCTTAATCCCTGCCTTGGTCCTTTCTTGTGGAAGAAAGAACATGAGGCATTTGTATTGAGCCATCTTACTCTGAGCATGTAGTTTTGACTTTAGTTGCCTATAATACAGTTAAGACTTTGGCAATTCACTCCTGAAACAGTGACTAAATTTGATCAAATGAATAAAAAAGATATGGAGGTATAACACTTCAATAACCTTGTAACACATCATTAATTTGAAGCCACTTATTAAACATTATGATAGTTGATTCTCATAATAATCTTGTGTCCTTGGTGCTAATATCTCTGCTTATGGCTGTAAACTTACTCAGCCAGTGGGGAATGTGACTAGAATCCAAGTCATTTGGCTGCAAATCCTACTTAGGGACATCACATTTGCTTTCTATGACACATTTACTAATAGCTTTCTCCTCTTCTTTTATTGATTGTGAATAATTCTATAGTCCAGTAGTTCTCAACCTGTGGGTCGTGACCCCTTTGTAACAATGACAATACATCCTGCATATCAGATATTTACATTATGATTCATAACAGTAGCAAAATTACAATTATGAAGTAGCAATGAAAATAATTTTATGGTTGGGGGTCACCACAATACAAGGAACTGTATTAAAGGATAGTGGCATTAGGAGACATTAGGAAGGTTGAGAACTACAGGTATAGTCCCATTCTCAAATCATGACTTGAGATTTCTGTGATCATCTTTGTTTATGATTTCTAAGTATGTGTCTTGATATCTTCTCCCAACATCTAATCACATACTGACATTTGACTGTCCATTTGCTCTGACATGTACTTTTAGCAGATGCCAGATCTCAATTTTATGACATTATTTTCCTTCTTTACTTCCCTATTTCTGGGTTGTGGTATGGAGATGTTACTCACCTTTAACACTTGACCTTTTGTATTTATTCTTCTTTCATGACTGTTTATCTAGTAAATCCTGAAAATCCTCTATCACTACAAATAGTTGAGGCCTAAAAGAGATCATGCCATCAAAACTAACAGGAAAGAAAGTTTGGTTCCTTGGATTCAAGGAAATGTTCTTATGCAGAGTAGGATAATAATTATACCCACATAATAGGATTTTTGTGAAATTTACCTGAATTGATATATATAAAGCTAAATGTGTAGTCTCTGGCACTGGTCAGCATTTAAAAAATATAACATATTAGTAAAAGTGTTTGTGTTCTTGATACTCATCATATTGCAATGTCTTTGGAAGATATTTTTAGGCATGCTAAATTTTCACTTTGTGCACATTACTCTGTCTGTGTCAATTATATAATGTATATAAAACTTCCAGCACAGTGTTTGGTACATAGGTATTTTATTTAACACATGTTAATTATCCCCGACACATACTTCCAAGGTACTATCTAGCTCTAGAATTCCTTATTAAATATATATTATTTATGAATAGGTTTATATATTAATGAATGGAAAATACTTAATAAACATAACTGGAGATTAAGAATCTGGATATTTGCTTTCTCAGGAGCTCATGAAGACCCTTTCAAATGACGACCTTTTAGTTGCTATCTTTGTTCTTGGGTCCTGATCTGTGACTTCTTATAATACATATGCTTGGCCTTCTCTGGTGTGTGGTGATGGTTAGTATGGTTGGGATCAACCCTGTGCTACTAGAAGTCTGAGAGTAAATGCACACCTGTGAGAGAAATTGTATTGCCTTTACATTTCATATATGACATGACAAATAGAACACAATTTTAAAAAGATAAAAAATAAATAAAACAAAGAAGCACTTTACAGAAATTCAAGTTTTGGAAAGAGGGCAGTTCTGCAACAAAAGGAACAGAGTTAAAAATAGTTCTTCCTACACTGCTTCCTGCCTGGGCTTTGTCTGTTCCTCAGGGAACATGACTTTAGTCAAGCCCCAGTTGAGAGGATTTTGAAACATAGTTCCCATGGCAACAGGCTTTAAAGTGACATTATCCCAGAAGAACTTTTCTTGGTTGTTCTGTCATCTAAACACGAATCCTCTGGGGCTCCTGGAGAAAAGTCAACTTCTAATGAAGCTCAAGGCTTACTTTCTGTGCCCCAAGGAGCACCTTTCCTGTGGGGCTCGTTTTAGGTTTGTAATAGTGATTTATTTTCTTTAATTGTGATCTGTCTACAACAGGAATGAAAGAAGGGATTGGGTGATTATTCTCATCACCAAGGCAATGACAAATTTCTAAGGGTAAGATTTACACTGGAGGCCTCTTGTCGCTGAGCAGTGACTAAAATATATTCCACATGTGGAGAAATAGCAAGCACTGGGGTATGTGCAAATGTCGTTCATCGCTCAGACACAAAACACACACTGGATTGATAGAGGGGTTATAATTAGCTTGCTGGGTGGAGGGCAGGCAGCTGCCAATGTGGCTCAGAATATAAACCCCCTCCACAATGGCTCCAGCTGCTTTATCCCAACCAAAACGTTCTTTTCATTGACTGAGTGCTATTCGAAATTTCATACTTAGAGATCTATTTTTATTGTATTTTATTTTGCTTTTTGCTAAAGATGTCTTTATTTAAAACAAAATGCCTGGAAGAGGATGTAGAATGTGGATAATTCCCCCCCAAAGCTTTAGTGGACTATGTGATACATTGGTGAGATTCTTCCTAAAAACTGATTTTGACAAAGAACTAAAGGTAGAAAAAGCATTAAGTCTTTGAATGTTTGGGGAAGATAACTTTTTACTGAGACTAGACATGGAAACTGACATCATAATTTGATAACATGAGTTTTGAACAGTAGGCTTCGCAGGGAAGACTGGAAGTAGGGTCAGGGGCCCTGAGGTTGCCTGTGGATTACATTATGTTGCAGAGATAGTCCCTGAATAAAGTCTTGAAGAAGAAAGTCTTGCCCCCAAACTTGTCTCACTCCTGTCCACTGCCTCCCTCCACTGTATCGTAGGCAATCTCTTGCCTCTTCTAGACTTACCCAGCTTTTTTTTTTTTTTTTTGGCTGGGGCTGGGTTTGAACCCTCCACCTCCAGGATTTGGGGGCCGATGCCCTACTCCTTGGAGCCACAGCTGCCACCCATTATCCAGCTTTTAGTAAGGTTTTCCCCTCTCTCACTCCATCCCGAAATTACATACATTTTATATTTGTTTTATGTGTATTTCCTACAACATCTATCAAGGCTCTTCCACTCTTTGCTAGGGTCTTCCACTTTCAAGGTTTAACGTAAGCCTCAACCACAATCCTGGGAGTTATTATCATCATCCCCATCTTGCAGGTGAGGAGACTGAAAAATCAGAGATTCATAAACATTTTGTGAGCAATTCGGTTCTAAAGATGTAAAAGTGAAAATAAACCTCACCAGCACCTGTCGTAGCTCACAGATGGACAGGGATGATCAAAGATTGTGGTAGGAATACATGATTTGTAATGTGCTAAAAAGTTTAGAAAGGCCTTTTCCTCCATCTACCTGTTCTGAAAATCTCTTATTTTTGTTTCTATGGGTTAAGGCATCATGAATTACAAGTTAAACATAACACTTGGGGAGAATGTTGTATCAAGTCATCAACACTCAATAGTCCAGTAGACTAATTGATTACCCTCCGCACAGCTCTGGCCATGTCTCTTTTCTATTTAATATTTTCCTGGATTCACACTGCATACACAATTCCTGTCCTGATGTTCATGTCTGTACCCAATAAGAACCTGGGGTGCTTGAGACCCAACTATGTCCTTTACTTGTATTCTGCATTCCAGCCAAAAAGGTCAAGTGAATTTCTAGACAATGTAATTGGAAATGTTTGAGACCTAAATTTTATTCCAGACTTCTCCCACCAACCATCTCTGTGACTGGGTGGGCCTTGCTTTTTCTATCTGGAAAATGCAGAGTGGGTAGATTTGATCAGTGACTCCAAAGCCTGGCTAAATATCCAGGTCAACAGGGGGAAACTTAGAAAAGAAACACAGATTATAAAACCCTAACCCTGGAGATTCTGACTTATGATGTCTAGATCAGGTCAGCAGGATGCGTGCTATGGTAAGCATGTAATTATCCAATTCAGTTGTATGGTCAGGTATATGAACCACAGCATCAAATGACTCTTTTTAATATTGATCCAAATCTGTGGGACTCCAAGAATGAGAATTAGCTGTCCTTGAGTTCAAGCAAAGGTCTGAGATGCTTGGACACAGAAGGGGTAACTTTGGTCATGAAAAAGAGAGGAGTTAGGAAAAGAGCAAAGCAAGCAAAACAGAGAAACAAACGTGCAGTGGGAACAAGGAGAGTCGAGCTATGAGGTCTGCAGGTCTGGGAGCCTGAAGAAAGCTGAGAATAATAATGCAAAGAGGAAGGATAAAGGACAGGCCCAATGGAGGAGATTTCCAACAATTTTGCAATTTTGGAGAAAACTTTTCCTAACCCCTGGTCACTATTCTTTACTGTCAAGTTCAAATTCTTCAGAAGACAGGTGGTTTGTCCTCTGGCCTGGGTTTTGTGTAACTCCAATGATGAGCTGAACTATAAATGTAGTAATGTTGAAAACTCTCTGTCAAACTGGGGTAGCATTTTATTTTTGCTTTTCTGGATCATGTTTTTTTGCATACTTAGTTATGTGTGTTCTATCATCTTTTTAAAGACATGCTCAGATTCTTGAAGGCAAGGACTGTGGTTCGTACACTTCATTATTATCTCCTCCAGGGAGGAATTAAAACATAATTGTTAAGATACCAAATATAGAGTAAGATGGACCTAGGTTTATTTAATATAGCCTTTGTAATTTAAGATGTGGGAAGTTATTTTATCTCTAAAATGGAGATGATGAAGCTCAGCTCATAGGATGTGGGGGAGAATTAATATGAAATATTATTTGAAAAATAGTATTGGGGCCTGGTATGTTGAGGTCAGTATGTAATTTTTTTTTCTGATAGGACAGGAAAAAGTGTTACGTATACATTAAGTGCTTAATAAATGGCAAATTATTTTTGCATAGGGCTTTGCGTATTACTGAGTAGATGTTAACTGAACAAACATTTTAATGTTTCCAAAAGCCCGTTCAAATACTATCAAGTGTATAAGCAAAAATTCTTTTTTAAAAAAGATATTATCTAGGGCTGTGATCCCAGAGGGATTTTTCACTTTTTGCTTCTAATCAGGTCCCCAGGTCTCGAAACTCAGAATAAAACTGCTCAGTCTCCTGTCACTAGCTGTCACTGATGACAGGTGTTGGTGCTGTTTTCCTTCTGCAAACTGGAGAGAAGCCGCAGGGCAAACCTCCACCGGGTATGTCCCCTGGCTGGGAAAGAACTCTGCAACAGCCTGGGCTCTGGTAGTGCAGTCAGGACTGGGAGTAGGGGGGTCTCTGTGTGCGTGCTCTTTCCTCCGTGTGGGCTCTGCAGTCAGTCTGAACCAAAGACAACAGCGGAATCAAAAAGGATACACCCTGGAAGCTTCAGGAGGATGAGTGACTGAATCTGGGCGTGCAGCCTCAACTGTTCCCATGTCCCCATCCTCCCATACTAACACTCTGGGCAAGAACACCGCACCCTTTGGCTCTGTCCAGGATGACCTTGAAGTGGACTTTCCGGACACAGCCGGGCTGGCTCTGGCCTCGGAGGGTGCTTTCCCCAGAGATCCGCTCCAGTGTTTGTAAACTTCAGCAGAAACTGGAGTTGGAATCAAAAGGATCAAAGCAAAGATTGAGTCTCCCGCTAACGCGCCTTTTCCAGGAGGCCCGCCCTCGCCTCCAGAGGGCGCTCCAGAGCCGCGTCCCGGGCGTCCGGAAGGGCCCTTTTGCTGAAGTTCAAACTCAGCGCGTCCCACTCGCGAGAACCCGGCAGGTGACCGACAGGGCGGCGGTGGTCCCTCTCTCTAAAAGGCTCTTTCCCTTTGTCCCCACAGAATGTCTTAAAGGAGAATGGCCGCTGAGAACTCGTCGGTGACTGAGTTTATCCTCGCAGGCTTAGCGGACGAGCCGGGGTTCCAGCTGCCCCTCTTCTTCCTGTTCCTAGGTTTCTATGTGGTCACCGTGGTGGGGAACCTGGGCTTGATAACCCTGATTGGGCTGAACCCTCACCTGCACACCCCTATGTACTTTTTCCTCTATAATTTGTCCTTCATAGATTTCTGCTATTCCAGCGTTATCTCCCCCAAAATGCTGATGAGCTTTGTCTCAAAGAAGAATATCATCTCCTATGCTGGCTGCATGACTCAGCTCTTCTTCTTTCTTTTCTTTGTCGTCTCTGAGTCCTTCATCCTGTCGGCAATGGCTTATGACCGCTATGTGGCCATCTGTAACCCCCTGTTGTACACAGTCACGATGTCGCCCCAGGCTTGTTTGCTGCTTTTATTAGGTGTCTATGTGATGGGGTTTGCTGGGGCCATGGCCCACACAGCGTGCATGGTGAGACTGACCTTCTGTGCCAATAACCTCATCAACCACTACATGTGTGACATCCTTCCCCTCCTCGAGCGCTCCTGCACCAGCACCTATGTGAATGAGCTGGTGGTTTTTGTTGTTGTGGGCATTGATATTGGTGTACCCACAGTCACCATCTTCATTTCTTATGCCCTCATCCTCTCCAGCATCTTTCAAATTCGTTCTGCGGAAGGCAGGTCCAAAGCCTTCAGCACCTGCAGCTCCCACATCATCGCAGTTTCTCTTTTCTTTGGTTCAGGGGCATTCATGTATCTCAAACCTTCTTCTCTTTTACCTATGAACCAGGGCAAAGTGTCTTCGTTGTTCTATACCACCGTGGTGCCCATGCTCAACCCGCTAATCTATAGCCTGAGGAATAAGGATGTGAAAATGGCTCTGAAGAAAACCTTGAGTAAAGTTCCATTCTCCAGAGAAAGGGGCAATTCTTAGGACAAGAACTTTTTTTTTCTTTTTCTCCCATTGATGATTCAGGCTTCGTTGGTTGCATGGAGGAGGTTAATTTCTTTTTCAAACAAATTCATCCTCCCCATTGCATCCTTTAATTACCAAAGATTCTTAAAACTATAGAATGCTTACTTTTTGTGGGTCATTTAATTCAATTCCCCCGTATTTCTGATTATAGATACATGCTTATGTACCTTCTTCAAGGTCACTGAACTACTCAGGGGCAGTACTGTGACCAGAATCTAGGCTCTTTATTTCTAGAACTGTTTGCTTTTCATTAAGGCTCACTTTTCCTCCCTCGGGCTCTGGAAGGATTCATTTCAAATGAGAGCTGGCCTAGGATGTTAAAATCTGATTCTGTCTATGGAAACTTCATGTGACTTTTTAAGGACTAATTTTAAATATCACATTTTGCAAGAAGGTAGGAGGTATAGAATTTTTTTGTTGAGATGGTCTTGGCTAAATGACCAGAGAAATTCTTGAAGAATTTTGCAGAATGTGCTTAGAAGTATGTTAGGACCCAGAGATCAGCAAGCATGCTACCTCCTGAGACAGTGGCATGGAGCTGCAGGGATATGAACTTGTAAGAGAATTGGCAATGCTGGGTCGAAGAACTTATGGGAAATGTCAAGGTTACAAGCCATAGAATCTGGGAATTGTTTCACATACAGTTAATTCTGTTTTCACATCATGCTATCAAAGCCAGGGTGGAAAAATCTGCAGCTCAAGGTGGTCAGCTCAGGTTCCAGAGAATTTTTTAGAATAATAAAAAGCCAGTGTATAAGTCAGTAATCAGGTTAGGCACACAAACAGCCCATTAGCAGAGGAAGTGCCTGCTGAATGTCATAGAGCTGCATCAGCAGAGACTATATGGCGTATTTTCTGCATACCTTTCCAGATCAACTTTCTGCCCCTTGGGTCCTCACCCCAAGTCCTGATAGGCATTGCCTTGCTCTCTGGATTGTGGTTGACTTAGGCCAATGGCAGAAGAAATCAGGAGGTAAAGGCGAATGATATTGTGATATTCATTTCCCCAACTTCCTTCCCACTGGGCTATAGTAATGGGAAGCCCATTTCCTACAGGGTTACGGTAATTGCTCCTGCCCTCGTCCCTTCATGCCAAGAGGTTGTGCTATGTAATGTCCCCGGCTGTTACTGACCCAGGGAACTTGATCTTCCCTTTTGATTTTCGCAAATACCCTTTGCTTAAACCCATTCAAATTGTTCCCTCATTACATACTTTTCATTATTTTGTTTTGATGTGCGTCATCTATTTTCTGCTGGGACACTGACTGATGCATCTTCCAGTAAAATATGGAAGCATTGCTACAACTCAGTTTTGTAAACCTACAGCCTAAAGGTACTGTGTAAAGGGAGATAGAGTTGGTTTTTGGTTTAAAAGAAAATTATACACGGTAAATAATTTTTGTGAAGCCATGCTATGTGAAATGCTCTGAAAATGTTTTGGCTTCTGGGATTCTCTTCCAGAAAATCTATTTGGATAAAAATGAAGTTTGAATGGATTTGTGGCTTTGCCCTTTGGGATGGTATAGATCAATTAGGGAGAATTCTTAAGGATTGTGTCTTAGATAGCATGGAATATTGAACAGCACAGGATTTAGGTGACAGGAGAAGGAGGGGACAGAGCAGCATAAAGATTCAGAAATAGCAGAGACTAGGAGTTGGGGAGCTGAATCAAGTTCAAACCTGAGCTTCTGCTCAGTAGACGTGCAACCTTAAGCAAGTCACCCTATGTCTCGGAGCATCAGTGTCTTCACCGTTTAAAGCCTTTTCCTTGGGGTTATTAGGAGAATTAAATGCCACATGCTGGGGATGTTTATTTCTGTTCCTGCTAGAGTCTCTTTCTTCTAGTGTCAGAACTTCCACCAATTTATTGTGTGACTTTAAAACAATTACTTCATTTTTCTGAGCCCATCCATGCTTACATGAAAAAGACCATGTTCTACCAGATTGTTTTTTACTTTCCATTAGCAATATATATGTATTTTATATGTTGACCAGTAGATTTGTATGTTGAAATGATAGAATTAGGAGGTGGAGTCTTTGAGGGGTGCTTAGGTCATGAAGATGGAGCCCTCATGAACAGGATTAGTGTTTTTACAAACAAGGCTTAGAGGAGAGCCCTCATCTCTTCTACTTTGTAAGAGCACAGCAAGAAGGTGCTGGCTATGAACCAGAAATCAGGCATTCACAAGACAGTGAATCTGCCATGGCCTTGACCTTAGACTTCTCAGCCTCTGGAACTGTGAGAAAGAAATTCCTGCTGTTCATAAACCACTTGATCTGTGATTTTTGTTATAGTAGCCTCAAATAACTGAGAGTATTTAAAATTATTGCCAAAGAATACCTAGTGAAAAGAGGTCTCCTATACTCCAGGTCCATCAATACTATACTATTCTCCAGGGTCCATCAATTTTTTTTTTGCAGTTTTTGGCTGGGTTTGAACCTACCACCTCTGGCATATGGGGCCAGCACCGTACTCCTTTGAGCCACAGGTGCCACCCTCCATCACTACTGTTAGTTGTATACAAGTGTGTGTGCCTGCCTGTGTACATTCACACAGTCTCTTCCTTATTTTCAAAGTCACGAAAAGCTGCTTTAAAATGTGTGTATTAATGAAAATTAATTAGAAGAGGAAGGAGGTAAGAGTTGTTACTAGGATGAGTAAATGAATAAAAAGCGCAAAAGATATATATGAAGGACTGTGGTAGGAAAAGAGAGGGAGAGAGAAAGGAATGCCATGAAAACAAGGAAGGCTCAGCTCCGGCTACAGAAGTGCACACCCCAAGAAAGACACAGTAAGACTTTTCTTCTGTGTTCTTGCCTCCAACCTAGTTTTCATGATTCTGTAATATTCCATCATGTGGATGTATTGCATATAGTTAACAATTTTCTACTACTGTACATTAGATATTTCCAGTTTCCCAAATTATAAATACTTGTTTAATATATATTCAGTAAATATTTGAATTATATTCCTAGACAGAGAATTACTGACTTAGGCAAGAGTTTGGAATTTTATTGCAAAATTCCTTCTTGAAAGATTATCTCAATTTGCACTCTCATTAGCAGAATAAGCACATTTGGACAGTCACCCTACTCCAGACTCTGTACTAGTAAGGGTGCCATTCATGAAAATGTACTGCTTTTCATTTTGGTGGCGGTGGCAGCGTTTATATTATCCTCTCCCTCCTTTTACGTCTTCTGCTCCCTCTTTTATTTCAACAACTAATTATGGCAACTGGATGGGTAACGGAAAGAAAAGAGGGAGAAAAATTGCATATTTTGCTTCTTTTACTTCTATTACTTCATACGCTCCCTCTGTTTTTTACAGGGCTTTTTCTTGGCATGACCGTATTTCTGGTGGTCCATTTAAGAAGAGGAGGGGCACTTACCACGAAGGGGCCTTGGCCCTCTGATCTCACACAGCGCTTAGCCTAGTAAGCACTGGCCACAGTTTGTGGCCATTACCTGCTTAATTTTCCAGGTTCATTGCCACCTCTCAATATGCTATTTTTGAGTTTTATGTGAGCAGAATCCCCGGAGTGTGTTTTGATATATCCCTCACCCTTCGCATGGTGCCTGGCACGTAGGGAGTAAGGACTTAGCAAGAGTTTATCAGTATAAGCATGAACTGGCTAGCAGTTTTAGAAGCTGACTTACTAAAGGGGCTTTTCTGTTCTCATCTTCTGGAAACACACGCTGCCCTTCCAGCATGTAGATGGACATGTGTGACCCCAATATTCCATCAGCCTGACCCGCTGATTATATTCTTCCTGCTACCCATGATCCCCAATTTTAGCACATGCAACCTGGTGGCTACAGCAGAAACCAGACCCTGCCTTATTTGCAGCCCTCAGCTTTCTATTCCTTTTTAGGGCAAAATGTATGGCATCATAGAAAATAATTAACTTTAAATCTCTATCCAGTGGAATACAGGGCTTTGAGGAAAATTTCATACCATATCAACAATTAGGCATTCATTTTGTACTTTGCATTTTAACTATCATCTCAGAGTAACACATTAACATATTAAAGAAAAACAGATCACTCATGTATGGAGCTCCATTTTCCCCAGAATACTTGACTGTATACTTGCCTTCAAAAGATAAATATGTTTAGACAAAGTCACCAAGACCTTAGCCTGATTCTTCTTTACTAACTTGGGGGGGCACAGTACTGCTTTCTGAAAACAGATTTTCCTTTTACTTTATTTTCAAAATGAGCATGTTTTATATCTTCTCAGCATTGTTTTTGGGGACAGGTGCTATCATAGAGGTTTTGGTTTTTAAATTGTGCACACTCCTTGGTAATTTTATTGGGGAAGATAACTACTTTTTCTTTTGCATTTGAAAGCGAATCCTGAGTAGGGAATATTTTGAGACTATGTAGATATTTTGATTCTTTTCAAGCTTTGACATAAGTTAAAAAATGGAGATTTGTTAACTCTGTCAATCATTCCTTATTTGCTAGTTGGCACTCTTGTCAGGAAGAGCCTTTTCTTTTCATTTGTTCATTTATTATTTTACTTTTTTCTGTTTTTAGTAGAGACAGAGTCTCAGTCTTGCTCAGGATGGTCTCTAACTCCTGAGCTTAAGCAGACCACCTGTCTCAGCCTCCCACAGTACTAGCATTTCAGGCGTGAGCCACTGTCCCCAGCCCTTTATCCACTTATATATAGTATTAAGGGTTCATGCATTTTATCTAATACATTATGATTCATTACCTTCATTATTTACCCTAATACTCGATTTATCCCTGATTTGGCCTCTTGGATCTCAGTGGATCCAAATTCTTTTAATATATGTTCATCAGATTTTGAGCACTTTCTTAACTTTCTCACAAATTGGTATGTTGTAGACTGGACTTTCCGTGTCCAGCACTGGTTCTGTTTAGAGATGGGTGGTGTTTAAAAGTAGGATATGAGTGCTAGGTGGGATGAGCTGTATTTAATGTGATTCTGTAAGCAGGTATTTAACGGGAGAATATTTGTGCTTGGAAAATACCATTTATATGTTTGTCCCTCTGAATACACCTGTCTATGTGCAAATGGTGTACCCGCTGTCTGTGCATAGGCCAAACTTCTGTGACCACAGCTGGCAGTTTCTAGGTGTCATCTGTGGTTCTACTCTCACCACTTTTCACCTGCTCACATGACAGTTTCTTCAGGCTCATGTAAGTGACAAGCAGAACCATCTAACAAGAAATGGGTCTGAGATGGGAGGCAAAAAGCCCCGAGACTCTTGCCTGTGCTATTTGGTTGTAAATGCCTTTCTGTCTGCCTTCCTGGAAGACTTGACTCCTTGTCCCAGGAGTCAAATCTTCCTTCATTCATGTTGCATTTTGCAATGACTCCCTGCACCCCCTACCATGATTTGAGAATGAATGTGCACATGTGGACAAAAGTCTAATATCCAAACCCTAATAACAACATTTTGAGACTTGATTATGTCTTAGCAGACAAGTGCTCATGTAGTCTCCTCTGCAACTGTATGAGATTCCTGTTTTGTCAGTGGATAAACTGAGGCTTACAGAATTTAAAGACTGTGCCTAACATTGCACAGTCAGTGGTAGAGTAAAAAAATCAAATGTAGACTGTATGAATCTAGAGTTGTCAGCACTCTTAGCGCCTTCTAGAAAGCTCAATCTGGGTGTGCAAGAAAGAGCACATGTGACATCTATATATTTTTGCTGCTTTTATGTGGAACAAATTCCTACATTCACTTTCATTTGGAAATAATTTGCCAAAAACACATGTCAAGGGAAAGACACTGGAGACTTTTCTCCTTATTTAATGTGCTAAGTGTTAGCTCAGTCATTATTTTTAGGGTCATTGATAAAAATATATGTGAGGTCTTTTGATCTACCATTATATGGACTGCATAGCATTGTTTTTAGAAAATGTTTGTTTGAATTATATTCCCAACCTCAGCCAGGCGCTCTAATACATTCAGGGAGTTTCATGCCTGATAGATCACTAGTAAGACTTGAAAATGCTGAAATTATGCAGTTTTTTGTTTTAAAAAATCATTTTTATTAAATTTATAAAAGTCATGCTTGACTATTGCAGCAATATAGAAGATAAGGAATATGTGCAGATAAGCAAAAACTTACAAAAAATTCCAGGATCTTGCCACCTCAAGATTACTGCTCCTTGGATAAAGAAACTATGTTATAAAAAGGAAAGAAATAATGTCTTTTGCAGCAACATGGATAGAACTGGAGACCATTATCCGAAGTGGAGAATGTCAGGAATGGAAAAACAAACACCACATTTTCTCACTTGTAAGTGGGAGTTAAGTGATGGCTGCATATGTTTCATAGGGTGATATAATGGACTTTGGTAACTAAGAAGGAGGGAGATTGAGATGGGGTTAGGGGTGAAAAATTACCTGTTGGGTATGATGCAAACTATTCTAGTGACATGTACACTAAAAGCTTTGATTTAGCATTATACAGTTTATCTATGTAACCAAAACCTCTCAAAATCCCTAAATCTACTGAAATTCAAAAAATTACCACTCAGCATTTGGAGATATATTCTTTCAGAAGGCTTTTCTCTGTGTTTGTGTATGTAGTTGTGATAGCTTAGAACAGTTTGCAAAAGCTATAGATATGTATACACATATATATATGGTCCTATGAAATTTCATTTTGTAATTTTATTTTCATTCTGTAACATATTGTAAACAGCTTTCTGTGTGATGAAATATATACATCAAATTATGATTTTTTTTATGACTGCACTGGTTGTGTTTAAAATATGTCAGTGGAAAAAGATATGGAATGTTTCTGTTTGCTTTACAGAAAGCATTGTTTCTTTTTTAGGAAGAGCTTTTTAACAGTGATGTTTAATCTGATGGTCCTAAATTCCTGTTGTAAAGCATAAGGGTGGCTTTCCCTTTGATTTATTCTTGGGTGACATTCTGCATATGCCCACCACCTTAGTTCAGGTTTCTTATCTCTAGATCCAGGCATCTCATTTCTAAAGGTCAAAGGGCAAGTCTAGTATATCCACACCTT
This sequence comes from Arctocebus calabarensis, assembly GCA_963573935.1. Taxonomy (NCBI): domain Eukaryota; kingdom Metazoa; phylum Chordata; class Mammalia; order Primates; family Lorisidae; genus Arctocebus; species Arctocebus calabarensis. The sequence continues at coordinate 11,284 of CAUYON010066422.1, read as the reverse complement.
CTCATTTTTCCCTCCACCAACTACTGCAAAGCCTAAACTGTGGAAACAACTGATCTGGGATCAAACTGTGATTCTAGCTTAGCTATTGCATTGCACCTCCTATTTTCAAGAAGGGGAGAAGCCTCTGCGTCCCAGCAGGTGAATAAGAAATTGACTTTCTCTCTTCTGCATTCTCCCTATGGTTTATGGGATTGAGGAGAAATTGGGAGAATGAGCTTTGCCTCAGTGTGGTCCACCTTCTTCCTATAGCCCCTCTTCCTATTTTCTGGTAGGACAGACATGTTCTGAGGACCCCCCTAATCTCGTCCATTGGCAGCCCCTTTTCTTTATAGTGAAGGTGACTTCTGTCCAGCTCAGTTTAGACCTGGATTCATGCATTTAATCTTTGGCATGCAATGAGAATTACAAGGTCATATGGTAGATGCATGTCCAAGCTGGGTCTTGCAATCAACATATCAGCAATGAAGCTGATTTTTTTCCTGAGTGACTTCTGTGCTGATTTCTCAATTGATGCTCTACTAAGAGATAAAAAAAGGATATGGTTAAGTATCACCATTAGTTCACTCCAACAATCTCTCATGCCTCCCTGACATACACATTGACTCAATTCTTCATATCCCTTGCCATTCCTCGGGTTTGTACTACCTTTTTCTCCTCTTATGATGTTTTGCATTTCCTTTTGTGGTTCCCTTTGCTCTGAATACCATCCTGATATTTTTCTGCTGGCAATCTTCTACTTCTTATTCAAGACTAATAGTGACACATTTCTAAAATAACATCATAAATCACACTATGCATTTCTATAGTAACAATAAAATAATTGGAGAGACTGTTTCTCAGTAAAGATCTACTATAAAGTAGCCTGTTATAAAATAAAGATATACTTTCTGGGTGGCGCCTGTGGCTCAGAGGAGTAGGGCACCGTCCCCATATACCAGAGGTGGCAGTTTCAAACCCAGCCCTGTCCAAAAAAAAAAAAAAAGCCCTGCAAAAATAAATAAATAAATAATGATACACTTTCTATAATATCTATAATGTTTTTTAAAAACTAAAATTATTTTCCAAGTATTACCAGGTATGAAAAAAGCTATTCCATGTATTGTTTTAAAAGGGTTCCCCAAACCAATAAAGTGAACTTAGACCACATGAAAAAAAGAAATGCTATCTTAATATTGACTAATTTAAATATGCACTAGTTATTTAATCATTAATGTCTTTCTTAGATGATAAGCATAGTCTATTTTTGTTTTACTTTATTTATTTTATTATTTTTATATGGCCCACGTTCCATTAAAAATCTGTCCAGCTAATTCATGGACTGCATTTCTATTTATTTGGAAAAGAAGTTGATATTCATTCCACTAAGTAGCATAATTTAGCTAATAAAAGAAAAAAAAAAAAGAGAGACTTTGTCACAGGTTTTGAAGAGCACCAGTCTCTGGGATCTGGGATGCTTGTTTTCTTTTATTCCTCAAACCATGTCCAAACAACATGTCCCTGGAAGGGGAAGATAATTCAAAATAGAGTAAAATTTTTTGGGGGGGTTTATTATACCTGCCTTTGGAAATGATTGTGGAATTGTGTCTGGCTGTTTCACAGGGAGATGAGTACGTTGCCCCATGGCTGGGATGCTTCCCCGTCTCCATTCTGTACTCATGGTCCCCTTTATCTCTGGTCCTTTTGTACCAGCTGAGGATCTTAGCTGCAAGCAGCAGTTGAAGTAAAAAGGGAGCTAACTGGCAAGAAATGGAGTAGTTCACAGACTCTTTGAACAGGCTGGAGAACCAGTTTTCAGAGCCAGGCAGACGGAATCACAGCCAATTTATACCCCACAACTGTCTGGTTAGGTTGATTGGTAAATTTTTTTTCTTTATCTCCCCCTCTGCATATTGTTGCAAAACAATATGAATTGTTTATATTTCTTTTCTTTGCAAGTTAATTTTTTTCCTTTTTTAAAATTAAATCACAACTGTGTACATTAATGCATTTATGGGGTACAATGTGCTGATTTGATATACAACGTGGAACACTTACATCAAACTGGTTAACTTCACCTCACTTATTTGCTGTGGTAAGACATTTATATTCTCCTCTTAATAGTGTTGACATGTACCATTGCATTCTGCATGTTCCTATTTCTTTGTGTCCTTCATGGGAACATGTGATCATCTGTTGCTGTCCGGGGAGTTTTCACAGTAGGAGGCTGAGACCTAGAGACCTAGCTCCATCCCAGGCTCACCCAGGGGAAGACTATATAAACACAGAAGGAATTCCAGTGCTGGACAGTCACAAAAAACTATTTTTTTAATCTATGTTTTCTTTTTCGTTTTGAAAGTGAATTTTTGGCTCAGTGCCCATAGCACAGTGGTTATGGCACCAGCCACATACATCAAGACTGGTGGGTTTGAACCCGGCCCGAGCCTGCTAAAACAATAATGGCAACTGCAACAAAAAATAGTCAGGCATCGTTGTGGGCACCTGTAGTCCCAGTTACTTGGGAGGCTGAGGCAAGAGAATTGCTTAAACCCAAGAGTTTGAGGTTGCTGTGAGCTGTGAATTCATGGCATTCTACTGAGGGCAACTTATTGAGACTCTGTCTCAAAAACAAAAAAACAAAAAAAACAAACCAAAAACAAACAAAAAAAAGAAAGTGAATTTTATTTCCTTAAAGGAACCTTCAAGTCAGACCTTCAAGACTTTGTAGGGCTACCTGTTAAGTGGCCTCACAGTGCCCCATTACCCTTCCCTGGAATGCTTACTGTACTTTGAGTTGTGGGCCTCTGTTTATTTTAATTCTCTCCATCTAGATTATATGTTTGAAAGATCAGGAGCTATGTCTGTTTTGATTGTTGCCTTATTTTTAGAGCAACACACAAGGTCTACAGGTATTTAATGCTTACGTGTGGGTCATTACAAAAGTTTCAAGACACATAAAAATCAAGAAACATAAAATCTGTGCACATGGAAACGAAAGAGGCCCTCCCAAGAACACTGATAAGCGTATCAAGTTGAAACTTGCATGGGTGAGTTAGGGCACTTCAACTATGTTTCCTGAAGTGAAATAATAGACCATAACACAGTCTGTCTCAAAACGTTTGCAGTGGCCCATATATTGCTCTTTAGTCTATAGATTTACTGCTTCTGGCTTGGGGAGGGCAGCTGGTTTCCATCTGCTCCGGGTCTCTCCCCAGTACCAGCAGCAAATCTGGGCATTTTCCTCTCACAGCAAATGGAAGAATTGCAAGAGTCTCAGGAAAACCTGAATAAAATTAAAGATGGCCTTTATCACACCTATGAGCATTTTATTGGCTACAACAAATTCCATGGCTGTACCCAAAGTCGATGAGACAGACAAATACTCTACCTTTCTATGGAAAGATACTGCAAAGTCTATGACAAGGGGCATTGATGTTCAATGCCAGCGAAGAGAAGGAGTAAGGACTTGGGAATATTCCATCTACTGCACTCACCGTGGATCAGTCTTTTAAGTCACTGATTTGCCACTCTGTTGAGCCCTGTGGGGAGGGAGGATAGAGCTGCAAGGAGGTGGATCAGAGTCTGTCTCTGCATGAAGCCAGAACATTCCTGCCAGAGTTAGATAGACAATAGGAGCTGGTGGTGGAAAACGCACCGAGGAGAGTAGCAGATTGTACATCTTGGCCTTTGGAAGATGGAGAACAGCCACACTCATTGGTCCTGGGACCTACAGCCAAAGGCAGATGTCAGAACTTCAAAGCACCACCAGCCCCTCTCACTCCCAGGAAACAACTCAAGGCTAATGAGGAGGTCCAAGAATGGGCCCCAGTGGGCAAACGCAGCTGACTCCACCAGAGGCAGTTCTCACTAATTGCCCCATGTTGGCTGATGACTCACCAAACCCAAGACTCAATCCCAAGCCCAGGAGGCAGGCTGAGCGCAGGGAAGCCAGCCAGACCAGATTTTGCCTGGATGTGTCTGAATATTTTCCCCCACCCTAATCACTAGAGCCCTGGAAACTCTGCCTTAACCCACTTCAAAGTAGGCTTTCTTTGAGAGGAATTATGCAATGAGGAAGGAGGAAAGAAAAGCTGGTGATCTGGAACTTCTGCACATACAAATTCTCAGATGGGTTCTTGGAAGGGGGTGGAATCCTTGGTGGACTTGGTTCTCCTGGGCTAGACAGAGGCCAGTCCCCCTGCTTCCCATCCTCATCCCTGTCTCGTTAGAGCACCCGCAGCCTGGCAGAAGCCCCTTTGGAACAGCATTCTTGCTTCCTTGGTGATATTCACCAATGAGCAGTGAATTATGTCTCCATCAGCAGCCAGGACACATGCAGATGTCTCCCTGGGCTACCATGGCCAGCCTGGGGTGGAGAAAGATGCTTCCCTGCATCACACTGGCACGTGCAACCAGGAAGTCCCACCAGCCCCAAGCTTCAGGAGTCAAATCAGCTCATGCATACGCTTGGGCAAAAATGCATAATCCATTTCAAAGTTGAGACCAAGTCTCTGAGATTTTAAAATCACAAGCACATGAGAACAGCAGAAATCAATAAGCCCACTCCTTCAACTTTACAGATGTGGAAACTGAGGCTTTGGGTTCAAGTTGGTCCTCAATTATTAACCTTCTTCAATAATAAGAAAAGCAGACAAAATGGAAGCTCATCTCTGGACCATACAGTATGCTAAGGACCGGGAGCAAGCCTCTACAGCCTTTTGTTTACCTTTGTAGAAGGAAGCAAAAGGGACCAAGGGGTTGCACTCTTGGGAGAGGACACATGTCTTGGTGGACAGACGATGGGCTGGATTTCAGTCCCGTTTGCCCCTTAGCCAGGTGTTCTTGGACAGTGCACAACAAGCACATTGTACCTGGCAGTTTTGCTCAGCACTCTCCCTATGAAGAGGACACTATTCATAGCATCAATTTACCAATGGAAAAAATGGGGATTAGAGAATGTAAGTTACTTGCCAATTTTAATAACTAATAACAAGTCTCTAGAGTTTGTGGCCTTAGAAGACAGCATAATCCAGGAGACATCTCCCTCACCCCCTTTTGGTTTTGGAGTGGCCAAATATTTTATTGGCTTGCAGCGGTTCTCAACCTGTGGGTCATGACCCACAGGAACTGTATTTAAAGGCTTGCAGCCTTAGGAAGGTTGATAACCACAGATTGAGGGTTACTTGGCAAAAATGGGTATTGGGAGAATGGTTAATAGTGAGATCACATGTGTGGTGCATATTCGAAGGGTCACGAGAAAACTTCTAAACAAAGATCAAGAATGTTTTCATATAGTAAACGAGAAAATATCATGAATGGTATGTCAACCAGGTTGATAAAATATCTCAGATTGCATGTGAAGCCCCCACACTGTACCCCATGGTTGAACTAATGTACACAGCTATGATTCAAAAAAATAAAATAAAATATTATTAAAAAAAATAAATAAATAAAAATAAAAACTAAAAAAAAAAAAAAAAGAAGGATGCATAACGTTGGGTACAGGGAACAATGGCAAAGGTTCCAGAAGGTCACAATGGTTCACTCTATAATACCCATGACTGTCTGGTACTGTCATGGCTGCAGAAGAGACAAGGGACAACAATTCCACAGAAGCACTGGAGCCGAAGGGCAAGTCATGTTCCGTGGTGAGTTTTAGAAAAAACAAGGCATTTGGTGGCCTTGTTTTGCTTTCCAGAAAATTTGAACACTGAAACAATTGTCTAATGTACAGTGTTTGTCTTCATACCTACAATGCTCACTAATGACAAGTATTATAAATAATGTCCTGCCTTTTTTCTTGGCTTATGAAGTCAGAAAGCCTTGAGGAATTTACCTTCTTAGAGAGAATAAGACACTCCTAAATAGGGTGTAAGATATTATTTAAAAAGGAACTGAGAAGAGGGGAGAGCATCAGTACTGTGCTGATAAAAAGAATGACATTACATCTATAGATGACAGAATATTACAAAGGCAAGAATATTATCCTGGAGTGAAAGGAAGAAATTGTGATAGTATAAGCAAGCAGTATATTGTGCTATTTTATTTTTAATTTTTTTTCCTATTTTTTTTTTTTTATTAAATTGTAGCTATGTACATCCCCATCAATGCAATCATGGGGTACAATGTGCTGGTTTTGTATACAATTTGAAAGTTTTTCATCAAACTGGTTAACAAATCCTTCAATGCATTTTATTAGTTATTATGTTAAGACATTTATATTCTACACTTAGTAAATTTAACATGTACCCTTGTAAAATGCACCATAGGTGTGCATTACCTCCCCCTTCCCTCCCCTCTCTCTTCCCTACTGTGTCATTTTACATGTAAAAGGAAGCCACAGGATTTCCTAGTTTGAGGACTTCTAGGAAATCATGGGAAAAGAGTCGCTGCAGTACACAGCCCTGACGTGGTGACCCAGTGGGTGGGTTTTTTGGTCTGAGTGTCTGGGATGGGCCCAGTGTCCTTGGACTCATTAACCTGCCTATAATTGGCTGTCCACTCTTAACCCATGAGTAAATAAATAATGCAAACAGAAGAATCTTTGTGTTCTGAGTTGCTGGACTTAGGAACATTTTTAGTATGTTAGCTCTTCTTTTAATTAAAGATTGGGTCTTGAGATAATGTCTGAGAACTCAGGAAAGTAAAGGGTGGTTTCGGAGATGGTAAGGCTGACTTTTTATACACTCATGTATTTATGGATAAGTAGTATATTCATCAATGTTGTTGAAGTAGCTACCTTATGTTAGGTGTGAAAAATACAAAAGTAATTAAATACAATATAGTTCTTTTTTTTTTTTTTTTTTTAGAAAAAGGATCTCAGTCTAGTGGGAAAGAAATAAATTTAACAACGCACAGAGTGATAAACGACACAGTTGTGCTATTCTGAGGATGCTGAGAGGACCCAGGAATGGGGTCATTAATTCAAACCAGAGCTCCAGAAAGTTTATATGGAAGAAGTGTTTTGATCTGAGTTAGCTAGATGTAATATGAAGAAGGGCACTCTAAGCTGAATGAATAAGATTTTTAAAACACAAAATTTCTGCATTCCTAGACCCTCAAATATTTTGCCATGCCTGGAGTCATGAGAGCATTTAGAGACTGGCAGGAATGGAGGTGGCAGACAGATGTGGGTGAATCTCAGAGGACGTTGGGGCTAAGCCCAACCTGTGGAGAGTCATTAAACAATTTCAAGCAGTGAAATGATTTACATTATATTTGCATTTTAGGAAGCTTGCTCTGGGATGTGTAAAGAATGATTGGGAGTTCAGTCCCTCAGAGCCCAGAACATGTGAACACTAGACTCAAAGAAAACATGGGAGTTCTTAAAGGAGTCAGGATAAAGAATAAGTTCTCTCAGAGGCTTTCTGAGCAAGAATGGTTTAAAATAAAATTGAGGTAGATAAACAAAATATAATAGAATACACCAGATGTCATTAGAAGAATCATCAAGGGGGGGAGACCCTCAGATAAAAAGCAAGAGTGAAGACCCATCTTGCTTCTCAGTCAACAGAGTATGTGTTCTTTTTGATTCCTCTTCTCCTTACTACTCATGCGTACACAGCCATCAGTTCTATCAATTACTCTGCCAAAATCTATCCAGAATCTGTCAATTTCTACTAATGTTTTCATACCAACTCCCAAACACAGTCACCTCTCATTTGGACATATGTGGGGGCTTACACTGCTGCTCACTCACAATCCATTCTCCTCACAGGGATCATTTTATAACAGAAATCAGATTCTATCACCCCTACTTAAAATCCTCACCGCCTTCTCATCCTACTTCCACAAAGTCCACACTCCCTAATGACACCCACATGATCCACCTTCCACTTCCCCTTGTAGTCTCCTACTCAGCCAAATGGATTTTCTCTCATGCAGCCCCAATTCTTGACTGTAGCCTTTTAATTCACTGTTTCTTGTGCCTGGAAGTGTGTCTACCTTTTCTTGTCAGTCAGGGCTCAGTTGGGATGATCATCCTGTCTGAATCTTGCTCCTTCTCAGCTGTTCTCTAGTTCATAGATGGTTCTGTGTGTTTTCTTCAAAGTGGGGACTATGGAGATCGTCTTATCTGTTTCCTGTTTGACATCTGTCTTCTCCAGTAGACAAGTTCTCCCTGAGAACAGTGGCCTTCTTTGATTATTTCTCTTCTAAATCACCAGCAACAGAGTAGTGACCGATCCATAGCAGGTGAGAAGGGTGAGTGAGTGAGTGAGCAGTTCCCTGGGGCTTCCCGACCTGTTCTGCCGGCTCAGGCCCCCTCAGTCTCTAGAACCCACGAGAGACTTATGGCTGTTAGTTGGGATTCACCTCTGCTTCTCACCCGTCTCTGACTTTAAGCTCCAGTTCTGACAAGATGCTTTGACTGACATTTGGAATCTTGCTTTGTTTTATTTCACTGTTATGGTAACAGGCACTTTTCCTTCCTTGTTTTTTTTTTTTTGTCCTCCAATATTAGGTAAGTCTTTCAGAAGATCCATGTACTATGTTAGTGAATAAGGGTTATAAACCATTGAAACTTGTTTCTTAAAAACAATGGAACCATTATGTTTTATAGTTAGAATGAGATGTAGGGAAATATGGCTTATGGTTAAAAATAAATTCAGAATATTGAACTATATGAAACCCTATGGTTTTATTAATGGATATTACGATAATGAAGAATGTGTGCTATGTCTTTGAATTGTAGTAAATATCCAGAAAAACAAAGAAATAAATTATATCTTGTCCAATTCTCAAAAAGGTAGAGGTCCTCTGACCTCTTTACTCCAAAGATTCAAGGAGGTTTATATAGGTTCCATTTTTGCTGTACTTATTAGTTATGTATTACTAATAGGAGGAAATGTCTTAGGGTTAACAAGAAGCAAGAACTATAGGAAAATTTAACAAAAAATGTATATTCTCTTGAGAATTTTAGTTTGTATTTCAGGCTACCTAGCTTATTAGGCTTGGATTAGGATTTTAGGATAAATGGGGAATGTTGGGGAAATATAATTACAAACCAAAATCTTCTCTCAACCTTGAAAACTTCCCCACAAAGGCGGTAGAGAAAAAAAAAACAATTTTACTACTGAAGACACACAAAACCAGAATGTTATGTGTATTATAGGGGACTGCAAACAAAGAAAGAAATCTTACTTTTTATATACATATCAGATTACATACCCAAGAACATTTGTATACATGTTCTCATGACTTACAGTAACTAGTCCTCAAGTACAAAGACTTGACAGCACCATTTGTCACACATAATTCATCCTAAATTTACCTGGCAAGTTTGGTGACCATCTGTGTTAGTTAATTGACTTTATATGAAGAAAAAACAAACTTCTCATAGCTTTATGACAGGAGGTAGTCTGTGACTTGGAGCAAGGCACCTGCTGAAGTTAGGCTCCTATCTTTCCTTAGAAACTGGGGAATGGGAGGTTATCTGCCTTGATGCTCACATTTCAGAGATGGCCCCCTGGCTGTTGGGAAAGAAATTCCTGCATTTCTTCCCCAACAGCCAGGGGGTCTGTTTATATCTGTCTCAAAGAAAAAGAGGAAGAATTTAAAAGTTTATAAAAAATGCTCTCAGACAGTGAGACCAGGGAGAGAAGACTTCAGGCATCTCTGGTTGGCGATATTTGCCCAGAAAAATCCCGTTGGGGACACAGGGAGACAGCGTGAGACTTCCGGACCCCCTGAGGAAGGCAAAAGCAGTGGATATCTGGCAAGTGGTTGCGTGTGTTCGTTTGGTCTAATCCTGCTGGCAGCTGTGGCTGCAGCAGAAGTGAGATTGCAAACTGGAAAGGCCTTATCTGTGAGCTGTTTGGGTTTCTTTTGGACTTGGCACTCGGTTGAACTGCTTTGGGAGAACTGGGGCAAGAGTGTGGAGGTCTTTGAGTGTTGTCTGGGGCTCCAGACTGAGCTACCGAGCCAGACGGAACTACCAGTGTTTGGTTGTGGGCTGTGCAGAGCCATCGTAGGAGAACTGCCCCTGCGAGCTCTGCCTTCAGGGTCCCAGAACAGGCATAGGGCGGGAGCGAGCAACTAGTGACTGAGCAGCCTAAAGGCAGGGACTGAGATGCCTTGCAGCCTTAGCCCTCAGGGGCATAGGGTGACACTGGTTTTTGGCACACTGGATAAGTGGAGAGCCACTTAAGGAGTGATTGCAGCCACAAGCGCTTTCCTGGGAAAGCTTCTGCTTAGCCCAAGTTAGCAATTTAAAGTGCCTTCTAAGTAGGCTGAGGAGGATTTAAACTCTCCACCCTGTGGGGTTTGAGAAATCATTAGAGGCCTCCGGTGTCCATTTTGTTCAGCCGTATCAACATTGTGATTAACATATCATACCCCAGAAGATCACTTCTTGCCTAGACAATATCAGCAAGATATATATAGTGCTTTGTTTTTTGGTTTTGTTTTGTGGTTTTTGTTGTTGTTGTTGTTTGTTTGTTTTGTTATTGTTGTTTTGTTTTTAATTTAAACATTTTCCTTAAAGATTTTTCTTTTCTTTTTTTCTTTTATTTCTTCATTTTTCTAGTTTAAATATAATTGTTCGTTGTTGCCTTTTTCAGCAATTAGACATCAATTTTGCTAGTGTTTCCACCCATAGTAATTGTTTTTTCCCTTAATCTTATCCCGTAAAGTTTTCAGTTTGCTTGTTTTGATTTGATTTATTGCATTTTTGTCTTCCCTCTCTACTTGGTGGAGGTGGGGTACTGTGTCCAAACAGGCTGGCAAAGATCTGCTGACCTAATCACCCAACCCAGTACCCTCAGAGGTTGGGGGCTCTTAAGGTTGGGTCAAAGTACCCTACTGTACATCTATATTGCTCCCGTCTCCCTCTTTCTGTGCCTCTTTTCCTTTGGTCAATAGTTGCTTCTACTCACTCCCTCTCCTTCCTCCTTTTTCTTTTCTTTTCTTTCTTTTTTTTCCTTTTTTGTTCTTTTTCTTTCTTTTTTCCCTTCTTGTTCTTCAATCCTCTCATCCTTCTGGTCCTGTACCAAAAGGACTCATTGAAACCCTAGTCCAGAAGCACGCCCATTTAAAGAGCAGGAGGAAGTGAAAGGAAAATTAGAGCAAGAAAACAGATAAAAGAAATCACTCATGAGGAAGAATCAGCAGAAAACTCCTGGCATTACGAAAAACCAGTCCAGAGTAACCCCCCCAAGGGGCTGTGAGGTAGATACTGCAGAGGATTCCACCTATAAGGAAATGTTAGAAATGTCAGAAAGGGAATTTAGAATACAGATGATGAAAACAATCAAGGAAATGAAGGAAGAAATGAAGGAAAATGCTGATAAAGTGGAAAAAGAAATCCAAA
>CAUYON010066417.1:0-11530 GCA_963573935.1 Arctocebus calabarensis | reverse complement strand
TTTAAAGAAACCAGCTTCTCACAAAGGCAATTCTCCAGGAATTCTGAACTCCACTGTGTGTGTGTCCTTCAAACAACAGTGGAAACGTTCTTAGAGTTCTTAGAGCATCCGGGCGCCGCAGGCCAGCCCCATGGAGAAGCCAGAAAACTGGAGCCGCTGGCCCGAGGCAGTGCCGGAGCGACTTCAGGGACTGACCTCTACATTTTCAATGTCAATAGAAAATGGGTTATGGAAAATCTGTTTGTCCTGTTCATGGAGATGAAGCTCTTTAAATCTAAATTGGAACTCCTTTTGCAACTTTTCCAGTGAATCCACACGTTTTGTTTGGGAATGCAACCAATGGGTTTTCCACTAACAGATTTTGTGGGCCAGGGGTGAGTTCGCTGCTAAACAGGACAGGCAGCAGAGGCAAAAACACCCTGCGGCCGGATAAACATCCTTGGCGGGCGGCATTGGCCTGCGGGCCATAGTTTGAGGACCCTTGGAGTATATAGATACTGCAGAGTACTGTTCAGCAAAATAAAAGATCTAGTATGTTTTGTAACAACCTGGATGGAACTGGAGTTAAGTATCACAAGAATGAAAAATAAACACCACATGTACTCAATACTAATTTGGAACTAATCAATTAACACTTATGCACATGTATAAGTGACATCATGATGTGAGGTGGGTGGCAGAGTAAGTGCACACCTAACAGATACAGAGCACATACTCTGGGTGAAGGGCAACCTTCTAACACCACAACCTGAAATTACGTGAATGATATGTGTGCATCTCTGTAATACTCTGGTAAAAGAATTCTATTATCAAGCAGATTTTTTTTTGTAAAGCTATGGAAGCAGAATGGATTTTAATCAGACCGTTTATGGTCCAGTAAAGCATCTGGTAAAGTAAGACCCCAAACCTTCATGGGTCTATACAGGGTTTTTATATGTGCATTAGAATAAAAAAAAAAAAAAAAGCATCTCTTCTATTAAAGTCATTGCAAGTATAATATGATAGCTGAAAAAAATAGTTATCAAATTCAAATTTATGACATGTAATTTACAAGAAGAAAATTGAACATAAAAGAACAACAAATATAATCAAATGTATTTGGAATTCACAGCCAGTAGGAAATAATTTTTTAATTAAATAATCATACATCTTCTATATGACAAAATTTAGTATAAAAGTTTTAGTATTACTTGATCAATTTTTTTTTATAGAAACTGGTGCTAGATTTTGAAGACTTTTATGTGCAAATGTTCAAATAAGCTCTGAAATCTACCAAATATGCAAATAAACATGTTTCAATTGATTTATATAATTTGTATGATAATATTGTGTCAAAAAGTGAATTCTTTAGTTTGAAATACATAAAGATAACAGCATTAAATATTAAATACATAACAAACCACTATATTAACAGTAGTTAATTTGCTGGCAAATTTTTCTATATAAAATTTAAATACCACATGCTTTATAATTATGGGATGCTAAGGATTTTATGTACTTACTATTTTGTGTACTACTAATGACAAATAAATATTAGTTATTACAAGGTGACATATGTCATAATAAAATTGAGAAGTCACCAGTACCATTCTAGATTCAGCATATTAATGTCAAGTGAAAGAAATTGAAATATAAAGTATCGAATGTAGTCTTTTTTCCAAACTAGTGATAGTGTAGCTTATTAATTACAATTAGTAAATTAATTGGAAAGCCAGATACTTGCTTAAATACATGGGTTATTTTAGATATTTTTGATCAGAGTGACCTTTAACTTATCAATTCTTTTCTTCTTTATTCATATAACATATGATATCATTCAGCCTTATGTCGCATTATTTACATTTTGATAAAATTGTCATAATATATTTATTCTTTCAGAACAGATCTTTAGTGCTGTCTAAAATGGTGTGTGTGCATGTATAAATGCTGTGTGATATGATATATAAATATATGTAAATTTCCAATTCAACATTAACAGAGGCATGATAATAGTGAAAAAAAAAAGTTTCATGCACACAGACTAAACAAACTGAGAGACAGCCACACATGGAGTCTGAAACCCATCCCAGGCAGTGTGACTGAAGACTCGAGTCCTAGCTGCACACAGTGGAACTTTGTTTCTGTTAGGGGAAGATACTGGAAAGGTACTAGAAGGAGGGCCCAGAGACAGTAGAATAATGTCATTCATTTTTAAAGAATATTTTTCATTAATTTTCTGCATAATGTCTTTTGAGTTTCACTTTACCTCTTTCCCCTCTTGGTGTTTATTTTCTTTATTGCCCTCTTTCACTTGAATCTTAATTATAGTTACTGCTATGGACTTGATTATGTCCCGACAAAGCCTACGTTGAAGTCCTAATCCTTCACATATTAGAATGTGACTTTATGTGTAAGTAGGTTCTTTATACAGAGTAATTTAAAATAAGGTCATTAAGGACCCAAATCAATATGACTTAAAAAAAAATGGAAAATTTAGACATAGATGAACATGTCAGGAGACAATATGATGATATACAGGAAGAAGACGATTAAATGACTGGAGTGATGCTTCTATTAAAAACATGGGCTGCTGGCAAACATGAGAATTTATAGGAGGAAAGGAAGAATTTTCCCCAAAAGCTACCATAGCCTGGCCCTGACAATACCTTAATTTTTGAGTACTAACCTCCAGAACTGTGATGCAATACATATGTATTGTTTCAAGCCACTCAATTTTCAATACTTTCAATACTACCAGTAATAGTAGTGTTAGGAAACTAATACTGTTACTATCAAAAAGTCTGGAGTGATAATTCATATGGTCAAAAGAAAAGGTACTTTAACATTGGGATATTTAATAGAGAATTCTAAGGACGAGAGGATTGTAAACCTGAAGAGCCAAATAAATGTGCAATAGTTTACTTGTAAACGTTGAAGATGTATCAATATATACTCAATCAAAAAGTCATGCATTTCCAAAATTAGCTCAGTATCTCTGTGCCAAAGATTTTGTTTTTCTTATCTGCTTTAAATATTTCTTATTCTCATTTTCCCACACTTCTATCCCTCAATTCAGAAGTTTCTGTTGCAGTGTGCCTGTTTTGCAATACCAGACAGTATTTAGGATGGATATTATCCAACTTTTCTTGTTTCCCAATAATCACTGAACACACAAACAGTCCAAAAATGATTTTTGGCTTGTGGATGCAGTATGTGATTTCACGTCAGTGGATTTGGCTTGTTTTGATAGGAAAAATTCAAAGACTGCCCCCTCATATTACTCCGGAAATTGTCTTATTGAATGGTAAAAAGGATTTTGCAGATGCAGTTAAGATAGCAATCAGTTGACCTTAAAAACTGGGGGTGGGAGGGACACTTAATGTAGACCTAACATAACCACATGGGTCCTTTAGACAAGTACAGAACATTTCTTTTTCTGGCTGGTAGCATAAGGGGAAGTCAGACAGCCTCAAAGAGTGAGGAGATTCAATGTATAGGAGGGATTCCTTTACTGATAAATAGCAGGCACCAGGATAGAGACCTAGGAGCACCCTGTAGGTGCTGAGGGATCCGTGGGGGAATAGCCATGAAGAAAACAGAGACCTTGGTCTTCATGCCACAAGGAACTAAATTATGCCTACTATTTAGATGAGGTTACAATAAGATTAGTCCCCAAAATCTGTTCCAGATAGGCTTCTAGAAGAGTGTGCTGCCTAACATCTTGACATCAGCACTGTGAGATCAGAAGCAGAAAACCAAGTTGAATCCGCTTGGATTTCTAGTCCACACACTTTAACAGGATAACAGTTGCTGTTTTACGACAATTTCTGGTAATTTATTGGAAAAATAATAACTAATAAACTTATTATTTATTTAAGAAAATTAAATTTGACTTTTTAAATATTTATTTTCTTAGCTAAAAATATGAAATGGTGTGAGAATATTTGTCAACATATTATTATTAAAACATTAAGATTATATTAGAGAAAATAGAAAATATTCTAGCTGTTATGTGATTTTTAACTTCCTAAGTAGGTAGGCTATAATATCCTGAGGCCAAGACCACATTTTATCCTTCTTTGTTTCCATAACAACATGTAGGTTAATAGCTATTTTAATAAACATACTTAAGTTAATGAATAATAAACAATATTTTATGAATTGACTTGCCTGAATATAAATTCTGTCATGAAAGTATGTGATCTGAATGTATGTGTGTATTTAGTTTCTCACCAGTGATAGTTTATCTACAATTGATAATTTAAAAAATTTTGTTTCCAAGTGGTAGCATCCAAAGGTCAAATAATGCTGGATTGGGTAAAAGGATAGAATGAATTATCATCGACTTTGCAACAAATTTGTTTTTTGAATTCGGCTAGTCTTTTGTTTGTTCACAGATAAAATGAAGGCAATGTACTTCAAATATGTTGAACTCTATAATGTTAAGAAACATAAAGAACTGCTCAATCCAAAGAATAATGGAACCTGTAAAATAAAAGTAAGTTGATATATCAAACGGGTCCTATTATTCAGGCAGATTCAGATTGGGTTGTTTGGCTCATGCTAATTTCCATAACAAATCATTCCAATGTATATAATAGGTCAAACATAGTACACATTTAGTCCTATTTCATGTATTAATAAAAGTAAAATGATTATAAATATGAAAGTAAAATGTTATGAATCACATCCATGTCATTCTGGGTGAGGTGCGGGAACTAGGCTACTTCCATTTTTGACCTCCTGGACTTGAACGTGTGATTCCCAAGATTACATTACGTGCATTCCTTACTGTTTTAAACTGAGACAATAACCCAGAGGGTACAATAGACATTTATTATGGTCCAGGGGTATATGTGACACATAATTTTCTTCTTATTTTTAATAGCTAGAATTTAATTACTTGGTCATATTTAATGGTCCATTTAATTTATAACTTGGAGGAAGAAATTGAATTTTTTTTTATGTAATCTCACTCTGTTGCCCCTGGTTAGAGTGCATGGCATCTAGCTCACAGCAACCTCAAACACCTGGGTTCAGGGTTCCTACTTCAGCTTCCCAGGTAGCGGGGATTACAGGTGCCTGCTATAACACCCAGATAATTTTTTTATTTTTAGTGGAGACAGGGTCTCACTCTTGCTCAGGCTGGTTTCAATCACATGAACTCAAGCAGTCCATTTGCCTTAGGATCCCAGAGTACTGAGATTATAGGTGTGCGCCAAAGTGCCTGGCCCAAGAAATGGAGTTTTAATGAATAATATGCATGTTGTGTCAGTTCACCTACCTATTTACTGAATATCTATTTTTCCACTTCTTTTAAATCTACATTGTATCTTTATGTTTTTACAGAAGCAAAGAAACACAAAGTCTCGTGTAGTTACTGAATATAACCAAAAATTCAAAATCAATTTTATGTCCGCTCCATCAAGTCTGGATATAGATTCTTTTAGTCCAGTGACCTTATGAATAAAATCAAATTTAACTTCCCTCACATTAAATATGTATTACATATATGATGGTGATTAAGAGGCAGAAAAGCAATGAAACTATCATGCACCCCTCCCCCCAAAAAAACAGAGCTATGGAAAAATCAAAATAATAGCATGTATCTGTCACTTAGAAAATTGTTCTAGTAGGCATTTTAAAGCCGATTACTTTGGCAATGGAGAACAAACTTGTTTAGAATGTGGATTTTGTCTCTGAGAAAAACACCTGTGTTCATTGTGCTGTGTGGCTCTAGGATCTACAGGCTTCAATGTACGTCTTTATTTAAATTCATACATGATCTTTCTGAAGTGAACACTGGACAGTCATCCCTCTTTGGGAAGAGGAATATATTTGCAGCCATTTTCGAGTACAAATTTGGTGGGCCTATGATTGATGATCTTGTAGCCTCTCCAGTAATGCAATAATTAAAAAAATATATTAGGTTTCTGTTCTACTTTGTTATAACCAGTAACAGGTGCTGGTAAATATTTTCTGAATAGTTTTTATATTTGATTTTATTTAATTTTTATGCCATTTTGGTGGTGTATTTAAAGTGTAAAATTGAATAAATTTTAACCTAGGTATAGACCCACTACTGTTACCACAATTGATAAGAACCATCATCATTCCCAATGGCTTCTTCAAACTCCTTTATAATCATCCTCTTTCTTTCATCTTCTCTCCAACCACATTGCTCAGAAGCCACTGACGTGCTTACTGTCAATATAGTTTAGTTTTTGCTTTGTATAATTTTAAACAAATACAGTTATAGTGCATAGATTCTTGTTTGAATCATTTTGCTTACCACAGTTGTGAGACTAATTCAGATGATTGTGTATGTCTATCATAGTTTATTCTTATTATTGCTGAATAGTAGCATATTTTATGTACATAGTACATAGCAAAATTTACTTTTCTATTCAATTGTTGGTATATTTGTGGGTTGCTTCTAATTATTATATTTTGTAAATAAAGCTTCTATGAATATGTGGACATTGGTTTTAGACATGCTTAAAAAGTAATTTTCTGTTAAATGTTTTTTCAGTGATGTAATAGGAGTTTTATGTCTTCAGATCTGAATCTGTTTCCCTGTTTACCACCATCTATTCACTAAACTCACTCATGGCATATATCATAGGGTTTGTTTGTTTTATTTTAAAATATTATTAAAGAGGGTACAAGTGTTTTATCACATGGTTATCTAGGATAATGCTTAACTGAGGGATTTTTAGTGTGCACATCATCAGGATAGTGCTAATTGTACCAAATAGGTAAGTTTTTATGCCATACCTACCCTCCTTCTCACCCCCATCTTGGTTTATCATGTCTTCTATATCACTTTGTGCCATTAGATCATAGATAATTCCCCATCTATTTTCTTTCACTGATTAGTGAGAACTCATGGTGTTTGGTTTTCTATTCCTGAGATGCATGACTCAGGACAATAGTCTCTGGTTCCCTCCACATGGCTGTAAATGCCATAATTTTATTCCTTTTAATGTCTGATTAGCACTTCATGGTGTGTGTGTGTGTGTGTCTGTATACATATATCCTCCACATTTTCCTGTCTACTCACGAACTGAAGGACACTTTGGTTGACTCTACATCTTTGCAATTGTGAATTGTACTATGCTAAATATCGAAGTGCATGGGTCTTTTGGATAAGATGTCTTCATAGAAGTGGCATTGCTAGATTGATAGATATAAATTTATTTCCTTGAAGAATCTTCTATTGTTTTCATAGAGGTTGTACCAATGTATAGTCCCAACAACACTGCATACATTTTCCTTTCTCTCTGCTTCCACACTAGAATTTATTTTTTCGTTGATTTTTAATTATGGTCATTCTGATAGGGGTAGTTTTTTGAAAAAACTATAGACAAAAGCCCAAAAAACATATAAGTAAATGCTCAACATCAGTAATCAGAAGAAAAATTTAAATTAAATACTCAGGATATACTTAATTGCACATCACTACCTGCATAAATTTCCACATTAACAATCAGGAACATTTAAAAATACAACTGGAGTATCATATTGATGTAGGACAAGGTGCCCTATGACCTGCCACCTTGGCCCTGGCAATGCTGATGCTGTGGCGGATGGAGGAACCAGCTTGCTGGAAGGGCCAGACACCCGCAGGGGAGACACTGGTCCTTTGCTGTCTCCTCCTTGTGCTCTTCTGGCTAGTCCATTTCAAGGATGGCGCCTTGCTGTCTCCTCCTTCTGCACTTCTGACTGGCCAGTGTCATGTTAGTGTCCATGACATGAGTCTTCATTGGACAGCTGGCTGTAACTGAGAAGACCCACACCCCTGGGACTATATAAACCCCTAAGCAGACAGCTCAGAGACAGATCTTAGCTGGACCTCGGAGACGTAACAGGAAAGCTTGTTCCCCTCCTGGGTCCTTTCTGCCTGGAGGTTTGGTTTTTCTTGTAGTTGTAATTCTTGTTTCCTGTAAATAAATCCTGACTTACCACTACTCCTGTGGTCCGTTGATTCCTTCTTCGAATCACCGAGACCAAGAACCTGAAACTCCTGCATCAGTATAACACAAGTGACTATTTCTTGTTGCCACCTCACTTTCTTTGTGGTTCTGCAATGTTCAGCTCATGATTTCTTCCCATGTCTCTCAACTTTCTACATAGTTAGAAAGGAAAAATAGTGTGAAAGAACATGTTTGTTAAGTTTATGAGTGTTCATCCTAAAAATATAATGTTTTTATTCATATTTTATTCCCCTGAGCTCATAACATATAAATATTAAAAAGTTGGAAATTTAGTATAATTATGTTACAGAATGAAGAAAAAAACAGATTTTGGTGAATAGCTACCCTTGACTTATGAAACATCAATAAGTTTTTTTAAATTGTTTTTTCTACTTACACTGAATGTATGTGTGTATGCACATGTGTTTTTAAATGAAGCTACTGACATGTGAGATTCCATATTGAATCAAATTGAAAACTATCTGATGCAAAAACAAAAAATGTGAACCTAATTACTCATAGCCAAAATTTCACTGTCCTAGGAGAAAGAAGTTTAAGCTAGATTTATAGCAAAGGAAATGTAAATATGTTTCTCTTATTATAAGAAGATAGATATTTCACATAGATATAGTCAAAAATAATTCTGGTACATTTTACTTTCTGATCTAAAGGCCTAGCTTTGCATTTGAATCATTTGTACTTTTGTAATATTATTTCCAAGCTCCATTTTCCAAAATTAAGATTTGTCAGTTATACTTACACCATGGTTGTGATATTATTTTCTAGGATTTCTAGTTTATAAGTGCATTAGTTAGGGTTCTTCAGAGACATATAAACTATCAGAGTTAGATAGATAATTAGTATAAGGAAATGGCTTACATAATCATGAAGGCTGATTAAGCCCCAAGACCTCCACTTGGCAGGCTAGAGACCCAAGAGAAGCACTGGCGTAGTTCTGTTCTGAAGGTCTGAGAACCACAGAGCTGATAGTACACAGAGCTGGCTGGCTCAAGAGCCAGGTATAGCTGATGCTTCACTTCAAGTCCAAAGACAGGAAAAAAATTGATTTCTTGGGTCAAAGGTGATAAGGGATGGTGAGTTTCCTCCTACACAGTCATTTACTGTGATAGAATGTGGCCTGTCCACACTAGACTATCTTCTTCACTCAGTCTACTAAAGCAAATATTAGTCTTATTCAGAAGCACTCTCACAGAAATACCCAGTACAATGTTTGATCAAATATTTGGATAGCTCATGGCCAGTCAAGTTGACACATAAAGTTAATCATCATGATGAGTATTATTCCATTCCACTTATGCCCTAAAACAACATTGCAAACTCATTAGTAAAATAGCAGTTGAACCTCATTCCAGAGGAGAGTTATATAAATTGCTTTTTAAAATAAAATTATAAAGTAAAATAGACTGATACAGCACAAGTCATGTATTGTGAATCAATATTTTAAAAATATTTTGCTCAGTTTATTACTAATATTATTATAAATATTTCTAATGTAAATTTGTATTATAAATATATCTAATGTAAATTTATCTATGAACATGATTTTATTTCTCTTTCAAAAGCATCGCTTGAAAAGGGTGAAAGTCTTAGAAGAGTCTCCCAGGAAATAGTTAGATCTAACAAAAATATTGCAAATTATTTATGTCACAACTGTCATGATTCATAAATTCAAATTTTCCCTAGGGTATCTCCTGCCCCATTTTAAAACAACAGCCATGTAAAGTTATCTGCTTGGTCTTTTGATTATATTTAGCTGTTTGTGAGTTTTAGAAAGTGAGGAAGGGGCAAATAAATCATTGCTTTAAATTCTGCATTGATATAAACCTGAAATAGCTCAGACTAATACATTTAGAAAAGATTTAGCAATCAAAAAATAAGTTTTGGGAGTTCCCGTAGGTAACATATAACTAACCTAGAAAAAATATATAACCATATGTTCCTTCAGGCAAAAAAGTATATACAATATCATATTTTATATTAAGCATTATTTATAGAAATATGGATTATATATATTATTCTTATGGACAGAATATTTGAGTCCAAAGCAAAACCAATATGAAATAAAGTTATTTGTTTTTTATTTTCAATTGATTTTATTTTTCTTACTATAACCAGCATACATCACAAGTATGAGCCATCAGAGAAAACCAAGTAAAAATGCAAGATCATAAACAATGTTTCTCAATAAATTTGTCAAAATCTACTACCAGGAATAAAGAAGTATAAAGGATCCCAAACATTAGGTACATTTTTCATGATAAATTTACTTTTATTAGCAATACAGGACCTACATAAAAATGTATCACAGGCCAATATTGATCACTGCTATTTCCTTGACTTTATTTATTTTTTTTATATATAAATAAAAGTAGCTGGATATTTTTCTGCTTCCAAAACACACAAAAATTCCAGGGAAATGTTCTTCATATTTGAAATATAATGTGTATGTTAACCTTAAAATAAATAGGCGCAATGGCATAAATGAAATCCACCTGGAGTGGAAGAGAGACTCCTCTTAGTAACAGGCAGCTTCCCCCAAACAGGTGAAATGATGTTACCTCTGAGGATGCCTAATGTAGGTAAGGCAATGTATTTCAGAGATAGAGGTAACAAATAAGTTTTCAATATGAACAACAAAAGATGGCTATAATGTTAGAAACCAGGAATTGATTTTTAACGAAGTTTCTTATCTTTTAAGAAACATCATGTGGCACATTAAAGATCGAAGATTGAAGGGCAGCAAAAATGGATTGACTTGATGATGGAGAACTATCTCCAGATCAGGCAGGCTATATACTCAACAACGCCCTACCCCTGTGAGTAGATCAGCCAACTCAATTGCCTTACTCTTACTCTGTATTTGCTCTGATTTTCTGGACAAATTCTGGTATTATCTCTTTCATCTACAGATGTGACAACTGTGATTTAGGGCATATTGTTGTAGAAGAATACATTGGATAATTTGGATAAATTTTCTTTTTTAAGCAGGAAAAGAATGATTAAAAAGCAAGAATAATTGATATTATCAACATATTATTTACATAAATAAAATTCCTTGCTGAAAGCAGGAGGCTTTTTTTTTTTTTTTTTTTTAGGCGAGCTCCCCTAGCTGATGCTTTTACAATTAGATACCCATTAAACTCAAATATGAAAACCAGCAGGCTGATTTTTCTACACAATGGCATGTACATTTTGGAAAATGATATTGGTTATAGTATTTTAAATTTCAAGTTCATGACATGTCAAAATATTTTTTTAATTATATGAACATCATTAAACTGATCATGGATCTGTCTCAAAGCTGTAAAAATATTCACTTTAACAAATGTATACATTAGCATCTTAAAGCACATCATAAGAATAACACTCCTCACATGGAGAATTACATCCAAAATTCCTTATCACAGAGCTATTTCTCTCTCTCTTTTTTTTTTTTTTTGTAGAGACAGAGTCTCACTTTATCGCCCTGGGTAGAGTGCCGTGGCGTCACACTGCTCACAGCAACCTCCAGCTCTTGGGCTTAAGCGATTCTCTTGCCTCAGCCTCCCTAGTAG
>CAUYON010066416.1:0-12083 GCA_963573935.1 Arctocebus calabarensis | reverse complement strand
CCGAGTAGCTGGGACTACAGGCGCCCGCCACAGCGCCCGGCTATTTTTTTTGTTTTGCAGTTCGGCCGAGGCCGGGCTTGAACCCACCACCTTCGGTATATGGGGCCGGCGCCCTACTCGCTGAGCCACAGGAGCCGCCCTTCCTTATGATTTTTTAAAATAAAATTTTCTTCCCCCTGGCTTACTCTATTATAAAAATTTGGTATATAATACATATAATATACAAAATACATGTTAGATGTGTTAATCAACCATTCATGTTATAACTAAGGTTTCCAGTCAAGAGTAGGCTACTATTGCATCATGCACATTAGGTGAGATCCCCCAGATACCCTCCCTTGATGCAATGGCACATTTCAAAACTATTAAGAAAAGAGTATAATCGTGATGGACGTGTTACTTAGTTCAATGTAAGCATTGCACATTGTATATCAAAGCAGTACCCTGAACCCCATAAATGCATCCATGTACAAAGTTATGATTTAATAAAAAAGAACTAAAAAAGAAAATCATATTCTGAGACAAAAAAAAAAAAAAAAGAGTCAGCTATTAGTAAAGTTTGGGGGAAGCCAAAAGTTATACACAGATTTTAGATGGGGATTGGAAAGGGGACGGCATCCCTAATCCCAGTATTGTCAAGGGTCAGCTTATATATAACAATTATGACAAGAAAGAGAAAATAAATGGTGGCGCCTATGGCTCAATGGGGTAGGGCGTTGGGCCCATATGCCGGAGGTGGCGGGTTCAGACCCAGCCCCGGCCAGAAACTGCAAAAAAAAGAGAGAAAATAAATCCCTGACTTCCAAACTAATTTCTTAAGACATTGTTAAATATGAATTTTATTTCTCAGTTTGCCCTTCTTAGGCCAATTTCTAAAATAAAAATTTGACATGGAGACTTATAATCACAAAGCATATCCCCAGCCTCCAAACACCTGGTATTGAGCTGACTACCCTACACTCAGACATCACAGACTTTACATTACATCTCTTAAATCCGAATCCTTTAATTATCGCCAGCCTAGAAAATCATCTGACAAGGTTTGCAGTACGGACTGCCAGACACTAAGTTAATGCAAAGTTGGACCACGGCTAGATGTGCACATTTGCAGAGTTCTAAAATTTTCCTAGAGGAATCTCTAAACAGTTCCGTCGTCTGGACAGCACACCCAGGCTCTCCAGACAGATTTTGGGCAAGACGGTTCCCACCATCAACATATTTTACTTGGTAAAACCTATCCCTACATCATCTCATAAACAACACCAAGATTGTCACTGCCTGTTACTAAGTTGTTTCAATGAAACACACAGTTCCCAGGTTCCAACTGTTTCCCCTGCAATAACCATTTCTAAGCCCTCTTCATTCGGTTGTTGAAAATATTCAGCTTATCGCTTCAAATGGGGTTCCATATTAAAAAAAAAAAAAGCTGGGTAGCAGAAATCATTCTGAAGGATGAACCCGCAAGGCAACTTAAAAATAATGTGTTGCCTCTTTCTGAATGACAAACAGACTTCGTTTAGTATTTTATTCAATGTAACTTAGATCTAAGACTGATTAGTACAAATACTCCCCCAGAAAACTTTGCTGTAATTGTACACATGCACCCAATGTTCAAATTGTAGTGGGCCCTTTACATGTATTGTTATTAAATCCTCCTAGCATCGCAGATAGGTCCTAATATTATCATCCATTTCATAGAGAAGGCTCAGAGCGATTGGTAACTTAACTGAGTTAAACCTGAAGTGGCAAGGCAGGGTTTTTAACACATTAAGACCATGCACTTAATAACTCCTCTGTCACAATAAATATAGGAATGCAGGCTTCATCCACAGGGCATTTCGGAGGCGTCCTCTCGACTTCTCTCAGATTAAACCTGTCATTCCTTCATTGTTACATTCAAAATGCCTAGGTGTTTCTAATATCAACTACAGCTCAAATCACCATCAAGTTACAAGTAAAGAAAAATCTACTTAGTGTACAGTATATTCTAGGTCCTGTCCTAGGCATTGGTAAAAGAGAACAGAAGAAAGCCCCGTTCCTGGTGGACTACCTAGAATACAGCACAGGGGTAACAGGTGGTATGTCAGAGAGCAGCGCCCAGTGATCAACCGGCCCCAAGAGAAGCTTTCAAAAAGGCTTCATGGGAGTAAGGCGAGCTGCAATTCAAAGGGAAGAAAAGGTATTTCAGTTGAGAAAAAACACTCTGCAGAGGTGTGAAACTGCAAGCATATGGTCTTTTAGGTGAAAAGCAAGACTTTAAAGAGAAGCTGGAATTGGCACTGCCCCAGAGGAGAGAGAAAAACTAAGAGTTGCCTGACAGGCTGAAAGCCGACGAGGAAGTGCCTTACGTGCCACGGTAAGGAAATGGGGCTCACCCTACGGATGATGGGGAAGTATTAGAAAAGCACTAGGGCAGAGAGAAAACAGAACCACTGACAGACAGGTAGGGGTATGACTCTTCCTTATGCCACTTACAGGGAGGTTTGTTTTCAGCAATGTGCATAATTGCCCTGAACCACGGTTTCGTCATCTGCAAAACACAAAAAGCATATTCTTTATGGGATTCTTGTACGGTGTAGGCGAATGCCTTCTATCTACCTACATGAAACATCTGGTACAAAGCAACTGCTCACCAGATGCCAGTTCCTTTCACAACTGGGAGTTATGATCTCTCTAGAATTTGATTTCCCCTAACTGAAAGGTAAAAACCCTAAAAGGGTAGGATCAAATAAAACCTTGAGAGCAAGTGATCCTCCACTCTTAGCACAGTGCTTGATACGTGTTTGTGAATAGACTTATACAAACAGATTTTATTGGTCAGCAACAATGGACCAGGTCTCCACACAAGTGCTGGGCATAAGACAATAAGCCAAGCAGACAGAAGTCCCTGTCCTTGTGGAAGGGACTTGTAGAAGGTAGAAGACATAGACAATATGCATTAATAAATAAAGTATATAATCTATTAGAATGTAATAACAGCAATGGAGGAAAATAAAATAGGGTAAGAGAGAGGAGTGCTAGAAAGTGAGGTGGTCAGGGTAGGTCTCACAAGAAGGTACCATTTACTTACTAAAAGACATGAAGAAATAAGTGAACCCTGCCAAGAGAAAGAACATTCCAGAGAGAGAGAACATGAAGTACAAAGACCCTAAGGCATCTGCATGCCTGCTGTGTTCAGGGAATAGCAAGAAGGCTCATGTAGCTAGAGCAGGCCAACAGGAAGGAATACAGTGGAAGAAAGACCAGAGAGGTCTCTGAGCCAGGTCTGCTAGAGTTCTAACTCTGAGGGAAAGCTATGTAGAGTTTGAACAGAAGATGGACAAGGTCTCACTGGAGTTGGCAATGGCTCTCTCTAGCAAAGGGGAACAGTATCACCAATCAAAAGACCTCTATAGTAATCCACACAGAAGATGGTGTCTTGGACCAAGGTAGTAATGATGGAGGCAATGATGGCATATTTCGAAGGCAACGCTAACAACACTTCTTTACAGAGTTTATATGGAATGTAAGAATAAAGGGGTCATGCATGACCTCAAGGATTTTGGCTTGAGTATATGGAGCAGTCACAGCCTAAGAAGGGGATGACTGGGTGAGTAGCAGATGGCAGAGACACCAGAAATCAGTTTTGGAACACCATGCAACAGAGATTTCATGGGACTTTTAAGTGGAAATATCAACTAGGCACTGAACTAGACACTATGTCTTCAGTTCAGAGAGGTCTAGACTGGACAAGAGGTCTAGAGTAGACTAGAGGTCTAGATGAGAGAGGCCTATGTTAGAAATACCAATTTAGGAGATGGCTGCATACAAGTAATATTTAGAGGGATAAGACTAGATGAATGAATGAACATTAACGTTGTAGTCTCTGAGTCCTGGGTTTGACTTGTCACTGACACAGTTGTACAACCTTAAACAAACTTTTCTGAATTCATTTTCTCCTGAGTAAAATGGAAGGATAAAACCTACCTTAGGGACTACATGAGTTAAATACACAAAGCACCTAGACTGTGTTTGGTAGACAAGCTCTCAAATGGTACTGACTTTATTAGGTTTTTAAGCAAAGGACTGACATTAAAGTTGTTTTGTCAGATACCCTTACACAGCCAATCCCTATCACTAAAATGAAACATTCCATGAGATGTTTAAACCCAAACTGCGATGATCCCCTTTCCTTTCTCTATGAAGCCAAGGTAAAAAGACACGTGAAAGAGAAGGGGTGGGAAAAGGTAAGCATTCACGCATCCATCCCAGGTACTTGGAGAAAACCACATATGTTGAAAAGTAATTTTAGTGTAGAGGCAGGGGTGGTTCAAGAGGCAAAGTAGGCATCCCTGATAAGAATGTATCCTCTCCAAACCTCTCCGACCCTGAGAAATGCAAATGCAATTAAGGAACACCAGCTGGACAGTTAAGAAACACAGACTGTATCATTTCATATCATTTCACGGCAGGCGCTAATACTCCCTCGGAATCTCTGCAACTAGAAATAGTATAGACATATACTAATGGTACAGACAATACTTGCTGTCTCTCAGGGCTGGTGATGTTCATGTGCAAGTTTGGACTCGAAAATTAATAGGACTAATAATAAAATCTGAAGAACTGAAGTAACATCTATGAAGCATTCTGATGAACAGCAACATCTGCATCTTGTGCAGGGTACAATCACTTCCTCATCTCAGGATGAGCTCGGGCTTTCTTTAGACCCCACTCAAGACAAGCCTTACCTGGCTGAAGGCAATTAAACAACACAGGGAACTCCCAACCTTCTCTGAGAAGTCTTGCTGATGTGGGAATATGATGCAGTGAGCAGAAAAGTAATATTATGCTTAATGAAGTAAATATTTCTTGACCTGAAAATTTAATTTGTCTCAAACATATGACTTCTTAAATAGCAGAACAGAATTGTATTAGGTCCTACTGGAAAGACTGAAAGGAATAGTCTCAAATGGCCCCGCAAGGCATACCAATGCTTGCTTCGTTAGTCATTATTTTTATCAACACCAATTTTTAAATATTCTGAAACTATAACATAAATAATTCACTTTTATTCCTCCACTGGGAGGCTTTAAATCAAAATAAAAATTATAAGCCAAGCGCAGTGGCTCACGTCTATAATCCTAACATGTAAGGAGGCCATTGCTGGAGGATCACTTAAGACCAGGAGTTCTTAATCAGTCTGGACAATAGCAAGACCCCATCTCTACCAAAAAAAAAATTAGCCAAGTGTGGTATTGCACACCTATAGTCAGTCGCAGATAGTCCAGAGGCTGAAGCAGGAGGATCAGTTGAGCCCAAGAGTTTGAGGTTGTCATAAGCTTTGATGATGCCACTGCACTCCAACCCAGGTGACAGAGTAAAACTCTGGCTCAAAAAACCAAAACAAACCAACCAACAATGGCTCTAGGAAAGCAGAGCCATCCGAAGGGGTATGCCGTTCTTCCCTGAGGACAGCTGTCCAAGATTACAAAGTGGGTGGCTACTGCAAAGAGGTGGGATAACTGGCTCAGACTGAGTTCAAGTCAAACTGACAGGGATAACAGCCTCCTAAGCAAGCGTTTCCCTGGGGAAACTACTCAGGTGCAGAGTAGGAAGGAGCGATTCATTTTCAGAAACCTTTATAGAAAAAAAACACAATTTTTTTAAAGAAAGCTCTCTTATTGCTACAAAAAGGGAGAGAATGCGATATTATTGCATTCTTCTACCTCCTTACAAATTCTGAGTTTACACCAAGATATTTTAAAATATATGCCAAAGAAGTACAAATTTCTAGAATAAGCTAGTAATAGGAACCAAGTATTTTAAATTTTTGTAAGCCTTTTGTTCTCCAGGTCTACTTCCAGGAATTTATATTAAGGAAAAAAAAAGAAAAAGCACAGCTATGTGCAAAGATTTAACCACAAGAATATTTGCCACATCTATTTACAGAGGGGAAAAATGAAAAAAAAAAATTGAACCATTAGTAAAAGATTAGTTTAAAAAGATGTATCAGGCTCGGCGCCTGTGGCTCAATGGGCTAAGGCGCCAGCCATGTACACCTAAGCTGGCGGGTTCGAATCCAGCCCGGGCCAGCCAAACCACAATGATGGCAGCAACCAAAAAATGGCCGGGCATTGTGGCGGGCGCCTGTAGTCCCAGCTACTTGGGAGGCGGAGGCAGGAGACTCGCTTGAACCCAGGAATTGGAGGTTGCTGTGAGCTGTGATGCCACAGCTCTCTATCCAGGGTGACAGCTTGAGGCTCTGTCTCAAAAAAATAAAAAATAAAAAGATGTATCAATCTACAACAAAATACTCTGTGGCTATTAAATTTAGTACTGTGGCAAAATATTTATAAACTATGGTCAAATGAAAAAAAGCAGATGGTAAAGTAGTGTGAACCAAATGATAACCCTTTACACAAATCACTCACAAGACAGTAAGGGAAGTCATCACTGAATGGGAAGATTTGGATGTTCTTAATAATCATAAAATCTCTCATTTCTTGTATGGGACACTCTGATTTAGAAACATAGGTAGAGATCCTCACTAGATTTTACATACACACACACACGCACACACATGCACACGCACACATACCTTTACATTATCCGTGTACTTATGTATAATATGAATCCCTTAAAAACAAGCTACCCTCTAAGCGCTCACTAAAGGTTTATTCACATTTATATTTATGTAACTATGCACTCAACACTTACTATACATGGAGCAGCACACCAAGCCATTTACATACACTATCTCATTAACCCTCAACAGCACTTTACAGGCCAGCTGTTGTCTTCAATTGAGAGATTGTAAAGTTAACCGAGATGACTAGCCTAGTCAAAGGCAGAACAAAGATTCGATCCTAATCTGCCTGGCTCTGTAGCTCAGAGCCTTCTATTGCTTCTTCCTTCCTTTTACATTATTTGGATTGTTTAAGATGTCCACAATGAAAACGAACTCTGGTGTGTTAAGGAAACAACTCACAATTTTAGATGTATGCTAAAAAATGAAAATGGTTTTGTGTTCTAAAAAACAGCTCTTGCCCTATCTTTGAGAAATGAAAGTGTCTCTGGGCATCAAATCAATACCCAAAGGGGAAAGAAATTAGTATTGATAAGGAAAACCAGACTGGCCTGCACAGATTAACACAGGAGGCCTTTTTCAGTAGCAGAAACTATTACAACCCCTATCATTTGCTGTGTTCTCCTTTAGTATACTGAGACTCTTTTCCAATTATCTTAAGAATAATCATAGCAATGAAAAAGTCTCCAAATAAATTATAGAAAATTATCCTTTAAAACTCATCACATTAAATCTTTTCACTATCAAACATCTGCCATCTAATATTTTTCACCTAAGGCTACAGTATAGAAAGTCAAGCCGTTTCCTCCCATTGGTTCCCTTAAAAGAACATTGAGAGCTTATACCAAGAAATCTACCTGTCATATCCCACACAGAGCACAATTACGTAAAACCACTATTTTCACTGCACATTTTTCTAAAATAGCTCTTGTTACTACATAGACTATCATCCACCAGAAGCCTACTGTAGCCATCAAGTAGACAACTTAGATCTTGGTAGTGACAAATAAACCATAATGTCACATGTTGGATCCAATTCTATCTACATATATTTTATGAAATTCAAGATAATACTATTTGCCATATAATTGAAAGGCTTATTTGAGCTCTCTCACACTTTTAGAAGCACAGACTACCAGGAAAAGACTTTGGGGAATGTAACAACAATAGAAAAAAATCTTTAAATGCAACACAGTGTGCTGAATATGTGATAGACAATTTTAAGCTTCATAAAAATTGAATAAAATCACATATTCCCAACAACTCCAATAGAAGAATTTGAAAAGTTCACAGCACTCAATTATCTTGATTTTGAAAAAAAAGTCTATTTATAACTCAGGTTATCAGAGGTGATGTTTAGAGGCTAAGATCAACATTTTTGGATCAGTCTTTTGCTGCTGGCTCACTTGTTTCATACCTCATTCTAATCTATTACATTGACCGCCTTCTCCATTTAAATGTCATCATAAAACCTTTCCTCTTCAGCTCAAAACTGGCTCTCCTTGGGGAAGCTTTTGTGATAGGGCTGTGAATTAAAGGCATACATAAAAATGCAATGCTGCACATTTTCATACAAAATACGAGGTCACAGGACCCTACTTCTGAATGCCAAATTCTCCTATTCACAAGCATAAAATAGAAGTGTTTAGGGGGGAAGCCTGCCTCACCAAACACAGCACAGGCAATTGCTCTGGCTGCCCCCACGACACCCACGGCAGCTGTTTAGGGCAGAGCTGCTCTATCCACACGTGCTCCTATAGCCAGAATGCTGGATCAAACCTAGAGCTTTTCAACAGGGTTAGAAAAGGAAGACACAATATAAAGCCACCTGCTGGATTTTATAAAAGTATAAAACAGGCCTGTGAGCTGAAGTGCTGAAAAAAAAAAAAAAAAAACAATAAAATCTGACACTGTTATCACGCCTACATCCACCCCCAGGAAAGGATTTGAAACTTAGTTTAGATTGGGAAATTCAAGCAACTGGGGCTTTTCCAATAAAATGCAATGCATTGTATTATTATGCAACTACTATTTTGAAATACAAAATGGGCAGCCAAACCCAAAAGTATATGACTATGATTTATCACTGCCCAGGAAAAGACACCTGCCACCTAAATGCTCCTGCCTATGCTTCCTTTCTCTGCGAAGGCAGCTTAAATGGTCATGTGGCATTTGCATAGTAGCTGGATAAGAAAAGAAAAAGTACAGAGTCTAGCATAGGTATGTACTCACCCATATTTATACCATCAATTCTCAAAAGCAAATAATAAAAGCCCAGTCAGCTAAATGAGTAAGATATGCATACTCAGTAATTTCCTGACCAGATTAACAAATTCTACGCATTTATGATAAATGTCATGCTATCCTTTATTCCAAACTTAATGTTTTCGAAGGCCCTACACAACAAAAATTTTAAAATGTCATGCACCATTTAGTCTGACATCCAATCATTTGTACAGTGACTTGATTGCCTGCAAAGATTTGGTCAGTGGTAGGGAGATGGCTCAACTGGATGAAAGGCAAAATAGAAATGTTAGGCTGAATTCAGGAGGAAGGAGATCTAATATGACACAGGAAAGTCAAGTCTTAGCATGTAGAATGACTTCCCAAACAGTAATAAACAAGTCCCACAGAGATTTATTAGGCAGCAAGTAACTATTTTACTTGTCAGCCAGGGACCTTCACAAATGTACTCCAGATCAGAAAAAGAAAAATCAGCATCTCAGGCTTATAATGCTAATATTCTAAGAAACCTCCAGAATGACTTAGGAAATGGACATAAAACTATACACGTCCTGTACATGTCTCAAGAACTCCCAATCATCCATTTGGTCATATTTTGGGGTTTTTTGAAACAAAGTCTCATTCTGTTGCCCCAGGTAGAATGCCATGGTGTCAGCCTAGCTCACAGCAACTTCAAACCCCTGGGTTCAAACGATCCTCCTTCCTCAGCCTCTCCAGCAGCTAGGACTACAAGCTCCTCCACAATGCCAGGCTAATTTTCCTATTTTTAGTAGAGACATGGTCTCCTTCTTGCTTAGGCTGGTCTCGAACTCCTGAGCTCAAGCAATCCACCTGTCTTGGCTTCCCAGAGTGCTGGGATTACAGGGTGAGACACCATACTCAGCCAATAGCAAATATTTATTGATTCAAATTAGAACTAACAAATTCTTTGAGGAATATCTATTCTAAAACAAATTTATTCACTTAACAACAAAAAGTGGACTAATTCTAATTTTTCAAAGCTATAAATTTTTCAAAGCTACAAACATAATTCCATTTTATCTATTTAAAAATGGAAAATCTCAAAAATATTCATGAAGAAAAGTTCTTATGCTGACAGTGGTGGTTAGAATGGAGATACTCCCCTTGTTAAAAATGAAAAAGTCTAGCTTGGCACCTATAGCACAATGGTTACAATGCCAGCCACATACACAGAGGCTGGTAGGTTCGAAACCAGCCCAAGCCAGCTAAACAACAATGATAACTGCAACAGAAAATAGCCAGGTGTTGTGGCAGGTGCCTGTAATCCCAGCTACTTGGGAGGCTGAGGCAAGAGAATCACTTAAGCCCAAGAGTTTCAGGTTGCTGTGAGTTGTAACACCACGGCATTCAACCCAGGGTGACATAGTGAGATTTCCGTCTCAAGAAAAAAAAAATACAAAATAAATAAAAATAAAATTGAAAAAGCCAGCCAGGTGCAGTGGCTCATCATTGTAATACTAGCACTCTGGGAGACTGAGGTTGGAGGATCACTTGAGCTCAGGAGTTCAAGACTAGCCTGAGCAATAGCAAAACCTTGTCTTTACAAAAAAAAAAAATAGAAAAATTAGCTGGGTATGGTGGCACACACCTATAGTTCCATCAACTTTGGAAGTTGAGGCAGAAGGATTTCTGGAGCCCAGGAGTTTGAGGCTGCAGGGGACTATGATGGCACTGAACTCCAGCCTAGCAGGAGAAACAAAATGAAAGCCCTGTCTCCAAAGAAAGACTGACAGAAAAAGAAAGAAAGTGCCTAAAAAAGCTTTAATCAAGCTGCTATGAGACAAAAGGTCCCACCATAAAATCAACTGACTCATTTAAAGTATCTACTGTGGGTGTGTGTTTTACTTTAAGCAAATTAGACATACCAGGTAAAATTTGAATTTGCAGAAGAATTATTTGCTTTTGAAGGAAGTCTGCCCTCCCCCCCAATAAAAATACCTAAAAATAGAAAAATGTTGCTTCCATTCATTTGAAATAATCTACTGACAAAAGAAATCAATGCACAATTTCAGGAAACAAAGGCAAGACGTACTCTGCATCCCTGAATTATTGTTCTAGTCTGACACCACACACAGCTGGTATTACTCAGATTCCAACTTCCTCAACAAGAGAGCGTGGAAAAGGTCAATTTAATACTAAAAACAAACAGACTATAGTCAGGTGTTTGGCTTATGATTCTGCAGCAGATGAAGACCCTAAGACTCAGGGACATGACTATTTTATATCTAAAAAGAAAACCCAGATCACCCACCTTCTGTATGGAATCATAATAAGCACAAATACTGGAAAGAGCAGAATGCTGCTTCCTGTCCCCCTTCATAATAACCAGAGACATCGCTGATGTATCCTAGAATAAACCCTAAAAGAAATCAACACTTAGATGTTTTATTTCCCTCCTTACATAGTGATAACTCTGTCCATCTCAATTAAAAATCAAGTTTATCAAATTCCTCAGATGTCACCAGGCCACCTAAATGAAGATTAAACAACAAAACGCATGGTACAGCATCTATATGAAAGTGTCATAAAGCTTTAAACAAATTACAAATATACATAACTTTAAGAGAATCTAACCAACAAAACTACAAACATGTGAACCAGATTAAACCAAGGAGTGATTATATGTATTTAGAAAGACTCTCCTTAAATAGTAAATGAGATAACTTTAAAATATGATATCAGGGGGGAGGAGCCAAGATGGCGGCCGAGTAACAGCTTCCTTGCAACTGGGCACGGTGAGACTGGGCAGAGAAGAATTCAGGCATCTCTGGCTGGAGATCTGCCCAGAAACATCCCTTTGGGGACACAGGGAGACAGCATGAGACTTCTGGACCCCCCTGAGGAGGGCAAAAGCAATGGAGATCTGGCAAGTGGTTGCGTGTGTTCCTTCGGTCTAATCCTGCTGGCAGCCGTGGCTTTAGCACCAGTGAGATTGCAAACAGGAAAGGCCTTACCTGTGAGCTGTTTGGGTTTCTTTTGGACTTGGCACTCAGTTAAACTGCCTTGGGAGAACTGGGGCAGGAGTGTGGGGGTCTTTGAGTGTTGTCTGGTGCTCCAGACTGGGCCACCGAGCCAGATGGAGCTGCCAGTGTTTGGTTGTGGACTGTGTGGAGCCATCATAGGAGAACTGCCCCAGCAAGCTCCACCCTCAGCATTGCAGAACAAGCATCGGGTGGGAGCAAGTAATCTAGTGACTGAGCAGCCTAAAGGCGGGGACTGAGATGCCTTGCAGCCTTAGCCCTCAGGGGCATTG
>CAUYON010066412.1:0-40431 GCA_963573935.1 Arctocebus calabarensis | reverse complement strand
GTGCATCTTAGAAGGGTACAGGTGAAACTTACTAAATGCAGAATATAAAGGTCTTAACACAATAACTAAGAAAATGCCAGGAAGGCTATGTTAACCAGTCTGATGAAAATATTTCAGATTGTATATGAAACCAGCACATTGCACCCCATGATTGCATTAATGTACACAGCTATGATTTAATAAAATTAAAAAAAAATCATACCTGTATACTGATAGGATGCACAAGAATACTTCTATTCTGTGCGCCATACGAATTGATCTCTCCCTTTATAATAGTCCCCACCCAAGGCACAAGAGTGCTGGAGGCAGACTTGACTGTATACATAATATCCACATGGGCAATGACCCCCGTCTTACCTCTGTAGACTTGTGTGAGTGCAAGAAACAGGGTCAAAGAATGGGACTTGGGAAAGTAAGGAGTCACTGTCACTGGGCCATAACACAGAATTATGGCTAGGAGAATACAGAAGGTATTTTCACAGACAACCAGACAGAAACAAAGGTAGTGCTGTGTCAGAGACTCTAGGAGACCCAGGGGCCTCTTGTGCCCTTCCACCCGGGCAAGACTTTTTCTAGCTTAAATGCTTTTGAAGTGGACTCCTGGCCTGAATTTACAAACTGAAGGATTATTATGTTTGCCACTAATTTGCTGGGCAATGCGAAGTAGGAATGTGCTTGTTCTAAAAAATTTATCTAAAGACAGAAAAGTTTTAGACCTTAATCTAACAGATAAGAACAGATGAGCAAACAGCTCCCCTGCTTCCTTGTGCAGACTTCTTCCTCATTGTGTATTTGTTTCACTGGAATGGAATGATGCTTGATTCACTTAGATTAGCCAACTCTTAATTAGAATTAAAATGATCATCCCCAGTTTACTATTTGGGATATAAGGTAATAACCTATAATAACTGCTTACAGAATATATTTTACTGTCAAGTACATATTGGGCTCTTTATGGGTTACACTCCCCCTTAAGCTAGAAAAATATTTATCTACGTTTTCTCCCCCCCACTGAATATGAGTAAATGTTATTAATTCCATTTTAAATATTACAAGACTGAGGCTCAGACTTGTTAAATAACTTGACCATGGCTCGGAGATAGAAAGTGGTCAGCTACAATCTAGATTTAGGGACCCCAATGCCCTCAACCATTCCCCAGTGTCAAGTAACCATCTTTCGTGGAGCTATACTCCAAGTGTGCCCTGCGTTCTGGGAGAGCTGCCTAGCAGCAGCCCTTGGGCTTTTGCTAACTGCTCTGTCTCCATAGCACATCCAGGGCACACAAAGAAAAAAGATGGAAGGACAATGTTAGTGCATAAGGCAGGATGCTGCCTCATCTTACCAGGAGATCCACAAGTTGTTTGATGGTGACTGGTCCCCTTCATGCCCCCATTTTCAGGAGCTGAAAATCATCTCTTCATAAAATGTATGGGGCACACCTAGTGTGCGATCTTTAACCATCATTTCTCACCAGAAGAACCAGAAGAAATTGCTGAATCCAGCGCTTGGCTAAAAAAAATTATTCAAGATGAGCCTGGAACCTCTCTCCATACCAAATTGCAGCAAAGCTCTTGGTAACTCCTGAGAGCCTGACAAGAGCATCCAGAAGTCAGTCTGAATAAATCCCCAATTGGGCAACAATAGTACAGTAACTGTAAAGACACAAATATGCTTAAATCCATGAATTTATGATAGAACAACAAAACCATATTGGTCACTTCTGCTAATAATTGTTCAGAAAACTGATAAATAAAGGGAAAACCTCAAACATTTACCTGGTTTTTCTTCTATATACCCTGTACCTAAGAGAGTAAAATAGTTGATAAGACAATGTCTCTTTACAGAAGTAGTCCAGCTAATAAAAGAATTAGAGTATCACCACTTCGCAACTGCTCAGAATGAATGCTCATAATGGCTGAGAGCATAGTAAGAAGAGAAACAAGTACAGATCAAATAGAAAGAAAGACGAGAGAGAGAGAGAGAGAGAGAGAGAGAGAGAGACTGCATCTGACCAAGCCTCTAGCTCTAAACTCCCAATTTACAGGAATTATAAGGGATAGGAAAACAGGTAAAACACCACTGGTAGAGGTGTTTTACCACAAAACACCACAAAATCAAAATTGTGCTAAATCCTCTAGAGCAAAAGACATGTTTCTTCCACAATAACAACAAAAGGAAAATCACATTTATCATAAGGGCTATAAGAAATTTCAGTATCTCACAGTGTCTAGACTATATTTGGATTGTAATTAAAACAATTAAATAATTTGAAAGGCAATCAGAAATATGTAAACACTGACAGGATATTTGATGATATCCAGGAATTAATTTTAATTATAGTATTTGGATGTGATATAAAGTTGTGATTATCTAATCTTTTAAAGGCACTTAGTGAAGTATTCAGGTAGGATGTCTGGGGCTTAGTACAAAACAACATCAAAGGCTGGGCAAGGTGGCTCATGCCTGTAATCCCAGCACTTTAGGAGGGTGAGGTGGGAAGATAGTTTGAAATCAGCTAAAGCAAAAAAGTGAGCCTTTGTTTCTACAGAAAAAAAAAACAAAAAAGGCCAATACCCAGATGTGGTTGCATATGCCTGTGGTCCTAGCTACTCAGGAAGCTCAGGCAGGAATTTGAGGTTGGAGGGAGGTATCACGTTGCCACTACACTCTAACCTAAGGAACAGAGTGAGACCTGTCTAATAAGAAAAAAGGGAGAAAGAAAGTGGCACTGAGCAGTGGAGGTAAGATTTCCCAGGTATTGATAACTCTAATTGTGTATGTTGTGTTTGTGTAAGTAATAATGTATCGGGTTCACCATAACCTTTTTTCTACGTATGCTTGAAATTTTCAATAAAATTTTAAGAAAAGTTTTAAGAGCACTCAAAGACCCCTATCAAATACCATCTATTCCCTTCCAAACTGGGGGACGCATTACAGTGACACCGTAAAATAAAACATACCGCAGTCTGGGGCAAACTTAATCCTCTCTTGGTTGCAAGGAGATAACTTGTTTGTTACACAAAAGCCATCTCCACAAGGGGATCTGGCAATGTCCTCCTAGTTAACTTTAACCTGACACTAATTTTTAGTGACAAGGGCCTCATCAGATGACCAGATTCGGTGGTCTTGGAAAACCGGGGCTGTTCATTGGGTGAAAATATGGTCGTGGTCCTTGCAGGCGTACCATGAACATCAGGAGTGGGGCGACTGGACCGCACAGAAAGGCTTGCAGCACCCCCATGTGGTCAGCACAGGTTAAAACAAGCCGCGCCGTTTTCTCTCGGTTCCTGCAGGGAAGCCGCGCTGCCCCTTCGGTCCTGACTGCAGCTGTAGACAGAGATATTATAAAAGTGTTCACTTTCCCAAGTCTGATGCCCTCTCGGTGATAATCCAAACCTCTCCTCCTAATAATAATGAAAAGTCGATTTTCAAAAAAAAATCTTTGTCTTTGGAAAGAAACAACCACCAACATAAAAACATGTGGATAGTTTTGTGTTCACGGTCTTATGTGTCAGCTTCTGCACACCGCTCAGCAGAGTTCCCAGAGCACAGGAAGACGCAGTGACACGCAGCGAAGCCCCGGGAGCAGCAGACAGGGAGAGAAGGCAAGTGAGGCTGAGGGAAAAGGAAAAACTAATCCATTAAAATACAGCAAGGAAAGGGCCTAGCACGGACCAACAATGCGAATGAACCGAGCAGCTGAGTAACACAAATCTCCACCATTGAGGCTGGAAGGCAGGGGGCGGGGGCGGAGGGAAGCAAGGACTCAAAACTACAGTCACCTCCTGGCCACGGGATCCCCTTCGTGCGGCAGAAAGGAGTGACCACACTCTCTGTCGCAGCTGCTGTGGTTTCGCAGCGACTCCACCTCTGAAAAGCCCCCGCACAAAGCAGGGTCTGATGTTAATCCCTTTATCGCCTCTTCCTGAGCCCCGGCTGCCACCCGATGCTCGTCGTTGCTGGGTCCCCTAACTTTAACCTGCCCGGGACACCCGTGGACAAGCTCCTCCGGGCACCGTCCAGTTCAAGGGGGCAGGTGAGGCTCAGCACACACGGACGGCAGCCGCTGCCACTGAGGCGGGCGGGCCTCTGCAAGACGCTCGTTTGCTCCTGGGCCTGCTCGGCGCGCTCGGCGCCACAAACAGCAGCTTGATGGGGCCAGTGCGGCCTGCACCAGATTGTCTGCAGTGCTCCGAGGGAAGTCTGGCCTTCCTCGGTGTCTTCACCTTTCTGATGCTATTGACCTGATACTATGTGATCTGCTAGCAGGAGCGTTCTGGTCACTTTGGCAGAGTGTTTGATAGTGTTTGATAAAGACTAACACGGGGCTCAGCGCCAGTGGCTCAACGGGCTAAGGCACCTGCCAAGTACACCTGAGCTGGCGGGTTTGAATCCAGCCCTGGCCAGCCAAACAACAATGACGGCTGCAAACAAAAAATAGCCGGGCATTGTGGCAGGCGCCTGTAATCCCAGCTACTGGGGAGGCAGAGGCAAGAGACTCGCTTGACCCCAGGAATTGGAGATTGCTGTGAGCTGTGATGCTACAGCACTCTATCCAAGGTGATAGCTTGAGGCTCTGTCTGAAAAAAAAAATTATTAACACAAGAGGAAGCCTGTGTATCATCGTTTTCTTGTAGGTTTTGTTGATGGTGAGTTCGTCCATGCTCTGACCCAGGACCTGATGATTGAAGTCACAGATTTACAGAGTTGAAACCCAAACCTTGCCATCCGCTATGGCAACTGTTCCTTGGGCCACATCAAAATTTTTTTCTTTCTGACACCACAAAACAAATCAAATAGTTTGGAAAGATTTACTTGGGAAGAGCTTCAAACTAGCCTGAGCAAGAGTGACCCTGTCTCTAATAAAAATAGGGCAATGTGGCACGTGGCTGTAGTCCCAGCTACTACAGAGGCTGAGGTAGGAGGACCCTTCCAGCCCAGGAGTTGGAGGCTGTGAGCTATGACATCACAGCACCCAGAGCAACAGAGTGAGACTCCATCTCAAAAACAAAATAAAACAAAACAAAAAACCCAGATACTCAAGATAAGCCAGGTGCATATCTGTAACCCCAGGTACTTGGCAAGCTTAAGCAAGAAGAAGACTGGAACTCAGGACCCATGGAGACCAGCATGGGTAACACAGCAAGACCTTCTCTCGAAAAAACGGAAGGAAGGAAGTAAAGAAGGATGGGAGGGGGGAAGAGAATATCAAATAACAGCAATCAAAATAATGTGGTATTGGCTCAAAGGCAAATAGATCAATGGAACGTAATTGAGAGGTCAGAAATAAACATTTATGATCCATTGGTTTTTTAACACAAATGTCAAAATAATTCACCAATGAAAGGATAGTCTTATTAACAAATAACCCTAAGACAATCAGATTCCACAATGAAAATGAAAAGATTTACTTGGAACAATCTCCTCATATTTTAGAGGAATCGTATTTTAGAAGAATCTTTGGTACAACATTATACACATTATAGGCACTTCATCAAGAATTATTGGTTTACAATAACCTACATCAAGAAAAGAGAGGATCATAGTCTAACTACTAACCTCACTTTGTTCAAACTAAGTACAAAGTCAGCAGAAGAAATAAAATAATAAAGATTAAAGCAAAAATAAATGAGTCAGAGATTAGAAAGACAATAGAAAAAAATCAATAAAACTAAAAGTTGGTTTTTGGCAAAGATCAACAATACTAGCAAGCCTTTAGCTAGACTCAGAAAAAAAAAAAGAAGACTCAAAATTATAGATGAAAGAGGAGACATTTTAACTTACCCAAGAGAAATAAAAATGGTAATAAGGGACTACTATGAACAAATTACATAACTTAAAAGAGCTAGATAAATTCCTAGTACCTTAAAACTTACCAAGAATGAATAAGAAATAGGAAATCTGAACAGACCAATAATGAGTAAGGGGATTGAATCAGTAACCAAAAACTCCCAACAACAAAAAAGCCCAAGATCAGGCTCAGCACCCGTAACACAGCAGCTAGGGCACGAGCCACATACACCGGAGCAGGGGGTTTCGAATCCAGCCCAGGCCTGCCAAACTACAATGACAACTACAACCAAAAAATAACCAGGTATCGTAGCAGGCGCCTGTAGTCACAGCTACTTGGGAGGCTGAGGCAAGAGAATCATTTAAGCCCTAGAGTTTGAGGTTGCTGTGAGCTGTGACACCCTGACACTCTACCCAGGGAAACAGCTTGAGACTCTGTCAAAAAACAAACAAACAAACAAAAGCCTAAGACCAGACACCCTCACAAATGAATTCTAATTAAGCATGCAAAGAATAATTCCAATCCTTCTCAAACTCTGCCAAAAACTTAAAGAGAAGGGAACATTCTCAAACCCAAACCAGATAATGGTGCTACAAGAAAAGGTAATTATAGGCCAGTGCCTGTGGCTCAGTGAGTAGGGCACCAGCCCCATATACCGGAGGTGGCAGGTTCAAACTCGGCTCTGGCCAAAAACTGCAAAAAAAAAAAGGAAATTATAGGCCAATGTCTCTGATGAACACAATTGGAAAAATCCTCAAGCAAACACAGGCAAACAAAACTCAACAGCATATTAAAGGATCTTGCAGTATGATCAAGTGGGATTTATCTGTGGGATGCAAGGATGGTTCAATTACACAAATCAATCAAAGTGATATACTATGTTAACAGAATGAAGGATAAAAAATCATACGATCATCTCAATAAATGCAGAAAAAGCATTTTACAAAATTCAACATTCATTTAGAATAAAAATCCTCAAAACATTAGATATAGAAGAAATATACCTCAACATAATAAAAGCCATACCTGGCAAGCCCAGAGCTAATATACTCAGCAGTGAAAATCTGAAAGCTTTTCCTCTAAGATAACAAACAAAACAAGGGTGCCCACTCTTGCCACTTCCTTTCAACATAATACTGAAGTTCTAACAAGAGCAATCTGTCAGGAAAAAGAAAGAAGGCATTTAAATTGGAAAGGCAGGTCTCTGTTTGCAAATAACGTAATCTTACATAAAAGCCCTAAAGTTCCACAAAAAATATCCATTACAACTAATAAACAAATTCAGTAAAGTTGCAATATACAAAACAAAAAAAAAACTTAGCTGCATTTCAATACCATTACAACCATTTGAAAAATAAATTTTAAAATTACTTCTTTATAATACATTAGAAAAAGAAGGAATTAATTTAACCAAGGAAGTAGAAGATCTGTACACTGAAAACACTAAGAAATGGACAAAGACACTGAACAAGACATGAACAAATTAAAATATATCCCACTATTTAGTAGCTGTGCAACTTTTAGTAAATCATTTAATTTATGTAAAATAAAGATAACTGCAGCTACTTCATCTGAAAAGAATCAAACGAGATTTTGCAGAGTGTTCCGTCCAGGGTCTAGTACACTATTAAATGCTCAGTACTTGTTAGTAAGCCTCTTCCTTCCTCAGGTTATCATTGCCTCACACATGTAATCCCATCACCCTCCCATCTGCAATGTCCACTTATGCCCTTACTTATCAGTAGCTGTTTGCAGACCTGAAGAAGCCCCTTCCTCTGAGGACACAGAGGCTTTCTCCCCTGTCCCTCTCCCCTGCTCACCTATCTGCACACTCAAGTCATCATCCACCACCATCCTGACTCTCGTTGGGCCCTAGTCACCCAGTCCTGGGACAGGGCTTTCCAGTAAAACAAAAAAGGGGGGTGTGGGGGAAGAGAAGAGACAAATAGGGAAAAAAGAAGAGGAAGAGAAGCTGATGTTCTTCCCCCATTCCCATTCCCATCCCTTCCACTTCAGTGCTGGGCAGGGAGGGGAAGGAGGACGGCAAGTAGCACAGAGAAAAGACCCAGGGAGAACTCCGTTCCTGTTGCCCATTCCCAAGCAGGGCCTGGACATGGATGGACCACCTCTCTGCCAGGCAAGGATTCTCTCTCCCAATTCTGGTCTCTGAGAATAATCTACAAACAGCCCTTTGGAACTTGGCTTTTCGTAAATAGCTACTATAGTATTTATATCCACCTTAAGTTCTAGGAAGCATATATTGATACTTCCATACCAAATAATATTGCTTCCTATCAAATGCTAAATATAGCTATTTTAGTCCATAAGTGTAATTACTTACATTTGAAGTTAAGCTCCATTATTTTAACCATATTTCTTATTTTAAAAACCAATTCTCTTTATTATCTATATTTTTACAACATTGAGATAATGTTATTGTTAGTCATTACTATTTAAAATGTCCAAACTGTTCTGAAAACTACATAATTACATTCAACAGTAGTTAATTTTTAAAACATAATGAATAGTTGAATTTGAAATACATAACTTTGGTAATGTCAGCAGCTAGTCTGTAATAAAGGGTTTCATTCATTAAAATAAATAAACAAATAAAACATCCAAACTGAATATGTTCATATACATATGGTGATCATATATATGACTTTACATACAAGAAATAATATACAAGCTGGGCACAGTGGCTCATTCCTATAATCCTAGCACTTTGGGAAGCCAAGGCAGAAGAGTTACTTGAGGTCAGGAGTTCAAGACCAGCCTGCATAACATTGCGAGACCCTGTGTCTACAAAAAATTAAAAAATTAGCCAGATGTGGAGGCACATGCCTGTAGGCCTAGCTACTCGGGAGGCTGAGGCAGGAGGGTTGCCGGAGCCCAAAAGCTTGAGGTTACTGTGAATGAGATCCTGTCTCTAAAAATAAAAAACAAAAAAAGGAAAGAAATCGCATACAACATGTTACATAAAATAATATTACATAAAATATATTTTTTACATTATATGTAATATGACACAATCACCAAAAAAAGACTCAAAAAAGACTAGGAAAAAAGTACTGAAATGTTAACAATCAGAATTGAATTATGAGATAAAGTTCTTGCTACTTCTACTTCTTTATTGTTTTCAATTTGTAATAGA
This sequence comes from Arctocebus calabarensis, assembly GCA_963573935.1. Classification (NCBI taxonomy): domain Eukaryota; kingdom Metazoa; phylum Chordata; class Mammalia; order Primates; family Lorisidae; genus Arctocebus; species Arctocebus calabarensis. Next base: position 31,485 of record CAUYON010066412.1, on the reverse strand, counting down.
ACATATCACTTTCATAATTAAAGGATTAAACATAATTTACACATTTTAATATATTAATACCTATTAACTTTGAAATCTGGGCTAAAACAAGTGAAACAATAGCAATTTTAGTGCAGATGTTCCAAATTTGATTTTCAAAAACACAGATATCTATTACAATACCTTTAAATATGACAGGAATTTGGAAATTCTCAGAGCAGTAGAAACCTAGAGTTATGAGACTAAAGAAAAGATATCTTTCCAAAGGTTGTCTGTAATGAGAAAAAAATCTAGCTGAGTTTTAGAAAAACATATCATTGTCTAGAGACGTAACTCACGTCATGGAAAGTGTCCCGTGAAGTATTCCATTTGGGGTGAATTTCCTGATTTAAAGACGCATGTAGTACGGTTTCATTAATTCTAAAGTGTGTGTATTTTTTAAAACTAAAAATTCTCTAACACAATGTTCCCATCAGATGGGTCAGATGCTGAGGGGCAGCGAGTAGGGACCAGGGACAGCGGGTCTCTAGCCCAGCACCGGGAACTGGGCCCTGCCGCTGTGGCCCTGCTCCTTAGAGACTAGGCCCCTCACCTGACCACAGCAGGACAGCACAGACCGATCCCCCTCGGCTGCCAGCGTCGCCAGAGATCGTGCCTGTTAATGGCATCATTTGAGCTGGTGGCGTCTGTGACCAGCCTGGCTTCTCTCTCCCTCCAGCTGAGAAATGAACCAGTTCCGGGCAGGGCACAGAGGCCCCAGGGGAGCAGATGGGGCTGTCAGCATCACGAGCTTTGAGAAGACACTGGGAGAGCGCGACAGTGTCATCTGAGGGCAGAGACCTTGAGGGAGGCCGAGGGGAGAGAGGAGAAAGGACAACGCGCGTGGAGGGACGGCGGCCGTGGAACCGGGAGAGGGAAGGACAGCATTTCTGGCGGGTGGCCCCGTGGTGTCTGGGACGAGGAAGCAGACACTGGTGAAATTCGTGAAGGGGCTCGCTGAGCTCTGAGCTGGACCTTCGGGCCGCGCACGTGGTGAGTCCCCGGTTCATTTGCGGGTGAAGCCTGTAGCTGAAGTCTGAGGCCCACCCCTCAGCTGCCTAAGTCAAATATTTTGATAAGAAAGCTGCTGGCAGGGAGCTCCGGTGTCCGGGCTGTGTGTATTTTCCCAGGTGCAGGGTGGGATTCGAGCCGAGAGAAGTGCAGACCCAGGCCCCTGCCACCGCGGACCTCCGACCAGGGCTCAGAAAGGTCTCTCCTGTGTCCACCGGGCAAGATAAACCCCGGAACGATCCAGGCCTTGCACAGGGATCACGTCCACATCAGGGCCTGGAGATGTCAGCAATAATCTTTCAAAGGAAAAATAAAGTGCTCAAACACCAAATGCCCTGGCTTGCATTTTCTGAGTATCTGGGGGGAGCCATTTCACAATACTGTCTCTGTGCCCTTTTGACTTTCCTTTTGTTTATTTAAAGAAGTCTTAAAAAAAATCTCCAGGAGGAGGTTTCCCTGTCAGACTCAGCACAGGCAGTAACAATCTCACAGGCTAAGTGACAGAAAGATCAGGCTTGGATAGATAACAAAGGAGCCTCTAAAACCCGAGGAAGAAATCCAAAGGCTGTTTTGGTTGGATGGTGATTCTTTTCTCAATTTGCAATTCTCATGGATTTCTTCAAATGTATTTGATAAAGCAAACAGTTTGCAGTTTTAACTTCCCGTCTAATAAACTGGAAGAGATACTTAATGATCACACAAATGTCCGCTAATATAACACATTTTATGTAAAATATATTGTTACTCTGAGGCTGAATCACAATATTTCTGCATATTTACTGCTCCTCTGAAATTTCAAGACAAACAGAAACAAAGAAAAAACATTGATAAAGCTTTCAGAAATGTGCAGTCAATGGCTCTAAAAGTGGTGGTGGGAGTTTATTTTTAGGAAACACTCTTGCTTCATTATTTTTGCAGCCTCTATGTGCGAGATTAAATACAGATACTTTGTATTTTCCGTTAGCACCACATAATAGCTAATTCTTTCAAACACTATTCAATTTACACAACCAAAAAAGCCTACTATAAAAAGGAAAAGATATGCCTACACAAAACACAACATTCTTTCATGGGAAGAAATTGGCCCGTTGCCCTGGGATGCTTGAAGGCAGGTTTCAGGAGCTGTCGTGAAAAATATTCAAGATATAAGTATTTTAACTGGAAAAAGAAAAGCACATTTCTAAGCACTATCTATAGCAATAGCAATATCCCTCCTTTATAAAGAAAGGGTAACATAGGACTTTAAATATCTAGGGGACTGTATAAGCAAAAGGTTGAAAATATCTCTGGAGGGTGAGACTAAGAGATAGATAACTGTTACATTGTACGTATCTCTGTTAAACTTTCATTTATAAATTTTTACAATCAGAAAAGAAAATGGATACAGATTTTTAAACTGGCTATTATTTTGAAGCACCCGCCTTCTGAATATTGGAAATAGGCTGAGTTTGATAACCACATTGCAAAGTAACAAGGTGCCTGCACAAATAGAGCTGGAAGAGAAAGCCTCCATACACCAGCTGCAGCTTGGCCCTGTGTGGAGGCAGGAAAGGCAGAACCACCCTGGAACCAGTGGGTGCGCCCTAGTTGCCCTGCACCATTCCCCACTCCAGCCTTGCTTTGACCAAGCCTTCACCTGTCCAGCCAACAGGACAGCCCTGGGGGTGGGGGAAGCTGAGCAAGAGGGCAGGTGGGGGCTTTGTTTATAAAATCTGTTAACTTGGGAATGTTTGCCTGCCTAAGAAAATCAGCCTCTGCGCCCTGTACTTTGCCCTCAGCCAACATCCCCAGCAGCATGACCAGTTCCCAGAGATCAGCAAGAAGAAGAGGAAAAGCACATGGAGGAAAGGGTGAAGTCATGAGACCGAGATGGGGGGAGTGAGAAGCACATGGAGAAAGGGGGGAGACAGGAGGAAGTGGCTGGAGAAGGAGAGGCTGCAGAGCCACACCTCTGCTTGCCAGGTGGGAAGAGGTGGGAAAGGTGATGAAGAGATATGCAAAGTGCCCCCCCCAGCTGACGCATGAACCCCCTCAAGGTCCTTGCTTGTCATTTTTGCCCTTTGGCCTATGCTGCTCCAGGGACATTTGGCTATTCGGGTTATCAATGCAGCAGGACCCGGGAAGGACCTGCTGGCTGCCTGGTGGCATATGGGACCCAGGGAAGGGCACCCCAACTGCTGTAGAGAAGGGCTGAGCCCACTGGGTGCCCTTGGGAATGGCACTGAAGCTGAAGAAAGCATGAACGAGATACGAGATACGGGAAGAACTACCTAATTTCCAGGGAAGAGGTGGGGCTGGAGAATGAGCTTGCAAGAGACACTTTCTCTCTCCCCCTCACACTTCTGCCTCCTGGGCACATCCTCCCAAACAGGGTAAATTTGAAGGTCATTCCTCAAGCCCCATTAAGGAAAGCTGCAAGGAAAAGTGGATGAGCAAAGATTGCCTGGGCTAACCGAAGTCACGGACACCAGGATGAAGCACAGTATGAATTATCCCCCGCTGGAGCAATCGCTCACCTAACTGTGGGCCCAACACCTGAACTGATTTACCTCCAAATTCAAATTAAAAAATTTTTTGATTTCCTAGTTTCTGTGAACCCTTTAAGGAAGCTGACATTTTCAGAGCAAAGGAAAATTGCTTTTCCACACTAGTAGACTTTTGGCTAGCAGACTTCTCAGTATTTCATTGACCATATTTAAAATATTACAGTGACCACCTCCTGTGTTGTCAAGTAGAGACCATTGCTTTAATGGTTTCTGGAGCAGCTGAAAACAGTGTGTTGCCCTTTATTCTTAAAATTCTTACACTTGGGCTCAGTGCCTATGGTTCAACGGGCTAAGGCACCAGCCACGTACACCTAAGCTGGCGAGTTCGAATCCTGCCCGGGCCCGCCAAACAACAATGACAGCTGCAACCAAAAAATGGCCAGGCATTATGGTGGGCACCTGTAGTCCCAGCTACTTGGGAGACGGAGGCAGGAGACTCACTTGAGCCCAAGAATTGGAGGCTGCTGTGAGCTGTGATGCCACAGCACTCTATCCAGGGTGACAGCTTGAGGCTCTGTCTCAAAAAAAAAAAAAAATTCTTAGACTTGGGCTTTGGAGTTAGAAGATCTGATGGCTTCACTCACTACTAACTTGTACAAGTTATTTACCTTCTGAGCATGAGTTTCCTGATCTGTAAAAAAACAGGTAAGAATAACAATCCACACAGCTTTTGTCAGGATTAAATGAGATAAAAGACAGAAAAGTGTCTGGCACTGTGCCCCCACATCCTAGCCATTGGTTTTCTTCCCTTTCAAATTATTAATTTGCCTTACAGACCTATTTTCCCCTATCAACAGTACAACAAACTCCTGATGAGCATTAGAATCCTATGTAATTTTAAATTATTGGGGTATATGTTCATAAAGCTGTTTATTGTAATTAATATTAAATTGCACAATAACAAATACTATTCCTTTTCAATAAGCACATAAAATCAGATGCTTGTATTCAACAACCTCCTCTCGGTCCCCAGTTTGACAATAATTTTGCCAATAATTTATCCGAGACCTATTTTGGTATCACACGTGACTCTCAGTCTGGGGCTGCTTCTATCTGGTTTACGTCTGCCTGTGGTCTGTACAGCTAGACCACATATTCCTGAGATGACCTGTGCAGACTTCTCATAGCCAACACCTCCTATGCTTGTTTAAAATGTGCAGAAGGCAAACATGGGGGTTAGGAAGGAGCTGAACAAGTGTCAAAATGACTCCAGCCCTCCGGCCTGCCAGGTCCTTCCCCAAGAACCACCTGCAGCCAAGCGTTGGGAAGCCCGTAGAAACACAGCATTCGTTTTTATGTTGAATGAGATTATTTTTGTCAGTATAGTTTACAAGCGATTTTTTTTTTAAGTTTCAAATTTTTAGCTGAAATCAGGACTAGGGTAGGATGACCACTACCAAAGATTAAAAAACCAAAGGATCCATGACATTTTTAAAGTTTTGTAGATTCCATAAATGCTAGGAATCTGTTTTACAGGAAAAAAAAATACATTGTTTCAATTGAATGCCTGCTATCTTTAAATCATGCTCCACTTATCACTGTTCTGAATAAAGAAAGGAGAGAATGTCCCTATTGCTGAGCCCCTAACAAGAGTCAAGCTCTTGATGTGCTTTATCTGGTTTAATTATCCCCCTACTCTCACCTTACACGGGAGGTGATGGTGATGGTAGAGCCCGGAACCATACGGAGAGCCAGGTCTACTTCACAGCTAGCTCCTGCTGACCTTCAGAAAGCTCCACACACCCCATTAGGGGAGAAGTGCTCGGCACACCTGCCTCCCTAGCAGTACCTCCAAGGATGCTCTGATCCTCTGGTCCATTCCGTCTCCTGGAACTGCCTCTTGCCTGGTCATCCATTCTCCCCCTACCTCACCCTGTGGGAACTAACTAAAACTTCTAGACTTTTTCTGTGGTGATGATATTGGAGGAATCTGAACTTACACTTACAAAGTCTATTCACGTGTACAGCAACAATCCTGGCTGGGTGGAGAATACTAATACTAAAAGACAGGGCTTTCTTTAAAATACGATTCATTTGACTTAATTAGCAGCCATGTGCCTCAGTTCCCTTCTGCTCCTTCACACTGAAGAAAACTTGCTAAGATGCTGAAGCATATTTTGAACCTTTGGGGCTTAATAGCTCTGATTTGGATAGACTCTATAAAAGAGCAAGGTTAAGTGCAACCTTTATTTCTCTTTGTTGTCTTGCAGGTGCATTTTGCTGTGCTGATTCTAAAGCTGAAAACTTTGTGCACTATCCTTTTTGACGTAAGAAAATTCGTTCAATAAGACTTAGTTTCTTCCTTAATGAAAAGATTGCTATTTTCCACGTTGCTGGTTTGCAACTAGCCCACCCCTTGCTTAATACAATGTTCTGTTATCTAAACTACTGTCTGGACATATTTGAGCAAGGAAAAATAAGGGTTTTAAGGAAATTATTTTGGAAATTTACCTGTTCTGGGTTGTCATGTATTTCTGTTGATTTCCAGATATAGATAAGATTATTTTCTTTCTCAGGATATATTCAAATACACCTACTGGATTTAAGACGATGTCTTGAACTTAACATATCAAATGATTGACAACATGTAAATTTGTTAAACTCATTAATTTCCAGATTATTTGTGCATCAATATTTAAAGGCCAACAGCAATTATTGTACAAAGGTATGAAGGAGAGCTTACATAAACTGAATGTTGTGATGCAGGCATGACTTTTAGGTGAAAATAAATTTTTCCTAAAACAGGATGAGTACTTTTACATGTTTATTTGATTTGATTTTAAAACGAGATAAACTCAGCAGAATGATGAAGACGATCTAATATTTCACTATTTCATTTGTGTTGTTTTTATATTTCTCAGAGCTACCTCAAACTGTGCCACCTGAAAACATGAAATCTAATGCTTACAGAAGAAATAATTATTCTGCCTGGTCAAGGCACCAGCCAAGGCTTAACAGAGGATTACTGAGGTTATAGAGATAATTGAAAATAACCACAGAAAGATTATCTACTCTCTATAGAGGAGACCATTCAAGACCAACCTAAGAACCTGACTCCAGCAGCATTACTGACCCAATGACTGTGCTTAAAGTCCAGCAGCCCTGCTAAGGAGCCAGCAGACCCAAGTGGAGGATTCCCTTGCCTATGAGCACTCTCTGCTCCTTCATTTATGCAAATACAGCTGGGACTGGGTATGGTGGCTCACACCTGTAATCACAGCACTCTAGAGGGCCAACATGGAAGCATCCCAAGAGCTCAGGAGTTCAAGACTGCCTGAGCAAGAACAAGACCCTGTCTCTACCAAAAACAGAAACATTAGCCAGGCATGGTAGCAGGTGCCTGTAGTCCCAGCTATTCAGAAGGATCACTGGAGCCCACGTGTTTGAGGTTGCTGTGAACTAAGCTAAGGCCATGGTGCTATAGCCTGGGTGACAGAATGAGACTCTGTTAACCTCACCAAAAAAAAAAAAAAAAACAAATAATAATAATAATTGGTTAACTTTCTGATCCAAATTTGCTTTTGTTTAAAAGAGACTATTTTGTTCATCTTCTCTTTTCATTCCTGTACCTTTTATGATCCCCCACTCTGCTTGCCCCCATCCTATCACCCTTGATAAATGTGGAATAATAAATGACTCTGCTGCTCCAGCCAAACAGGAGCCCAGCTCAGTTCTCAGAAATGGTAGTATCTATTAGCACCTCCTATTTGATTTCCTTCCTACAGGACTTTCTTTAGGGCTGTAAACCTGCTCCGCTCTCACATCTTTTCTTTTGAACCAATATTCTCTATTCTAGAAATCATGAAAGGCGAGGATGACATATCCCCTTAGTTCAATACATCTTGTGTGAAATAGAAAAAGAAGGGGGCACGGCAGAGAACGCACAAGGCACCCTCTTAAACATGCAGAAATAAATTTTCTTTCTGGTCCACCCAAATGTTCCACATTTGTTTTTCTTTCATGGGCTAAGATCACAAGAATCGTCAAGAAAAGGAATGCCAAGAGGGCCCGACTCTAGCAGATGGTGGTATTAATAATGGAGCAAAAGCAAACTCAAACTGATGACAAAGACATCAAGTCTAAAAATGTCACACAGAATATAAATAAAGTCACCTATTTGCCAAATATCTTCATCACTTCATTCATAATTAATATCATACTTATTCGTGATAAGGTATGGGAAATAGAATCACCCATCACAGTCAAAAATGCTCTGCGGCAACACTGTATGATTCACTCTTTTTGTCAGACATGTCTTTTAAATAATAAATTGATGGATATTAACACCCCAGAATATTTCATATGGGCTTATTTTACTTGCATCATTATTTGATTTAAAAAAAAAAAAGATTTAAGATGGTTAGTAAGGTGGAAAGGAAAAAGAATTAACAAAGAGAGCTTGAACTAGCATAAAAACTGAAGTTGACCTTTAGGAAACAAACACCATGAGGAGGTAGACAGAGTAAGAGGACCAAATATAACCCTCCAGCAATCAACTCCCTGCAGGAATACAAAATTCAACAATTACCCATGCAAGAGAATTCCTTCATGGAAACCAAAAGCCAGGAAAACAGTCACATACTTAGTTTTAACATTTGATCAAGGAAAGAGGCACTGAGGCAGGTGGGAAAGAGAGTCTAGCATCACCTCCACACGCTCTCTTAGACCCCTGCACGACCCAGGGGGACACCAGCATTAGGTGGTGAAAGAGTCTGTGTGCGTGAGGGAAGAAAGAGTGAAATGATTGTGGGTTTTTGCAGTACCCGGGGATGCCCTACCACAGGAGAACACAGCACAGGGCAGAATTCTACTAGTCCCCACAGAGAGAAGGAATCTCCAGCCCAATGATAGAAACTTGAATTCTGACTAGCTCCACAACTAGCTGAAGAAAATGATGCCGGCCCCCAAATAAATTTATAAGGAAATCAGGCCACAAAGACTGCAGTCCTTGGATAATTCCTGCGGTTGTGCTGAGCTCGGAGCAATGGCCTTGGAGTATAGAGGACCCAATGAGACACCGGCAGTGGAGCCATGTGAGGGCGGTGTCACCTGTCTCCCAACTCCATTTTGGGAAAGGAAAGAGTAGAGTGCAGAGGGATTGGTCTTAAACCTTGGGGACACCTTAGCCACTATAAAGTAAAGTACCAAGCACACTCCTGACGCTCCTGATCCCAGGCCTTAGCTCCTGCCTGGCATTTCCACTTCCACCTTGGTCCAGAAGGGAACCTGCTGCTCTTAAGGGAAAGCCTCAGTGCTGGCAGGATGTACTACCTGCTGATAAAGAGCCTTTAACAGACATAGGGTAGCCCAGACAACAGTCGCCACAGGCCTTGAGGAGAGATTGGGTTGGCTGCAGGTGCCACCCAGCATAGTCCTAGCTATGGTGGCCACAAGGGAGGGCTCCTGTCACTGCTTCTCAACAATAGGCAGCTGAGCATGGAGTGCGAGACTCTTCATGTTTGGGGGAAATAAGGTAAAAGAGTGAGAGATTACCTGGTAATCCAGGAAATTTTGACTTGTCTTACTCAAGTCCAGCAGGGCACTAACTGGCACAGGAGTCTATCTGTAATAGCTGTAGAATTACCGGGTTGCATTACCAATGCCAATATAGTTGCTGTGACCAAAGACTTAGATCACAATACTCAATTCCTTTTTAATACCTGGAAAGCTGTCTCAAAAATGGCAGGTTCAGTCTCGACACCTGTAGCACAGTGCTTACAGTGCTGGCCACATGCACCGAGGCTGGGGAGTTCAAACCCAGCCCGGACCAGCTAAACAACAATGACAACTGCACCAAAAAAATAGCTGGGCATTGTGGTGGGCGTCTGTAGTCCCAGCTACTTGGAAGGCTGAGGCAAGAGAATTGCTTAAGCCCAAGAGTTTGAGGATGCTATGAGCTCTGATACCACATCACTCTACTGAAGGTGACATAGTATCTGTCTTAAAAAAGAAAAAAAATCCCATCAAAGAAAAGCTCAGGACCTGGTGACTTCACACTGAATTCTACCAAACATTTAAAGAAGAACGATTCTAAAAAAGTGAAAAGGAGGGATATTCTCAAATTCATTCTATAAGGTCTGTGTCACCTGGATCTTAAACCAGACAAAGACACAACAAAAAAAGAAAACTATAAACCAATATCTCTGAAGAACATAGATGCAAAAGTCATCCACAAAATACTAATAAACTGAAGTCAACACATCAAAAAGATTATTCATCATTATAAAGTGAGATTCATCCACAGAATACAAGAACAATTTGACATACACAGATGAACAAATGTGATACCTCATGTCAAGAGAACGAAAGAAAAAAACGTATGATCAGTTCAATTGATGATGAAAAAACATTTGATAAAATTCAATACAGGTTCATGACAAAAACTCTTAAAAAACTGGGTAGAGAAGGAACATACCTTAATATAATAAAAGCCATATATGACAGACCCAAAGCTAGTATCATACTGAAAAGGGAAAAACTAAAAACCTTTTTCTCTATGGTGGAGAACAAGACAAGGATGTCCACTTTCACCACTATTATTGAACAGAGTACTAGAAGTTCTAGCTAGAGCAATCAAACAAGAGAAAGAAATAAAAGGCATCCAAATTAAAAAGGAAGAAGTCATATTATCCTTGTTTGTATAGTATATGATCTTATATTTAGAGAAACTAAAGGCTCCACCAAAAATTGTTAGAACTGATAAATTCTTTAAGGTGTTGGATACAAAATCAGTAACATTTCTATATGCCAACAGTAAATAATCTGAAAAACAAAAAAGCAAGAAAGTGATCCTATTTACAACAGATGTAAGTAAAATAAAATACCCAGGAATAAACTTAACCAAAGAAATGAAAGATCTTTACAATGAAGACTACAAAATATTAATGAAGGAAATTGGAATTCTGGAAAGATGGCTGACTGGTAGCAACCCTTGGCAGGGGGTCCTGAGCAGAGGAAGAAAAACTGGATGGAATCGGATTCTATGAAGCCAAAGGTGGGGAGCTGAGACATGAAAGAAGTTTGGCAAGCTATAATTCCAAGGAAGAGCATTCAAGAAAACAAAATACAGGTACAAAGCCTATTGAGGAGAGGAAGGGAGGACCCCCTGCCCCCAAGCAGGAGCCTTGCCACAGGCTATCTGTGAATGATCAGGGAACAAAAGACCTCTCATTTTACCTCACTGGAGAGAGACACTAAACTCCAGGTCTCTTTCTCCAGGGAGGTCCCACTTATGAACCTAGACATCACCCCTCTAAGCATAAAATTGAACAGATATTTTTCCCCACAAGTCCAAACGCCCAGTCCACCCTTCCCCTCAGTCTGAAATTCTTCCCCCTGCAGAGCACAGACTGTTTGGTCTTGTCCTGGGAGATCTGGGCAGAGTGTGGACCACCAACCATGAGGACAGAATCTGTGACTAATGGGGAAGAAAGGGACACTCAACAGGAGGAAGAGCAGTCCCCTGGTTATGACTATGCCTGGCCAGTGATGGTGCTGACCCTCCATTTGGGCTGTGTCTGGTGGGACAGAGTGCAGAGAGTGGTTGCCCTGTGTGGACAGAGTCCAGCAGACGACAGGGCTGGTCCCCAGCCCCTCTGGGCCTGCAAGCAGAAGCTGAGAGCAAGGGTGTGGTCCCCTAATTCCAACAGAATCCTCAAGCGGTGGCTTGCTGGGTGTGAACTAAGACCTTAGGGCTAGGGCATGGTCTCCCGTCTCCAACGGGGCTGGAAAGCAGAGGTTTATCAGGTGAGGACTGAGACCTGGAGGTGGAGTCAGTGCCCTGACTCTAACAGAACCTGTGAACAGGCAGTGGACTCAAACTGGGGGCAGCCGGGGCCGTGGTCTCCTTAGTTTGCAGTCCTACCAACCATGTGTAAGAGTTCCCTTCGCTCTGCATCCACGCCAGTCTCTGCAGGTTTGGGATTTTGTGAGGTGGGCTATTCTCCCTGGGGTTAGGTGATATCTCAGGGTGGTTTTGATATTGTTAAAATCCCCATACTACCCAAAGCAATCTACAGATTCAATTAATTCTCAACAAAATACCAATGATAGTCTTCACAGAAATAGAAAAAACAAACCTAAAATTTACATGGAAGCACTAAAGACCCAAAATAGACAAAGCCTATTGCTGAGCAAAAAGAACAAATGTGAGGAATCACGTTACCTGACTTCAAATTACATTACAGAGCTGTAGTAACCAAAAGACCAGACACATAGTCACATGGAACACAAGAGAGAAATGAATGAATAATATCTAATAGCACAACAAAGTGACTATAATCACAGTAAGTTAGGGTATATATTAAAATAACTAAGAATGGAATTAGAATATTCCTAACATGAAGCAATGATAAATGCCTAAGATAATAGATACTCCAATTACCCTGATTCAGTTAATTCATATTGTATGCCTGTATCAAACTATCACATGTACCTTATAAATACATATAACTGTCATGTGCTCATAATAATTAAAAACTGCTAAATTAAATATTCAACTGCCTGTTATGAATCTGACAAAGGCTAATAGCTAGAATCTACAGAGAACTCAAACTAAGCAGCAAGAAAGAGCAAACATTCCCATTTAACACTGGGCAAGAGACATGAATAGAACCTTTTCCCAAGAAGATAGACAAATGGCCAACAAACACATGAAAAATGCTCATCATCCCTAATCATTAGAAAGATGCAAATCAAAACCACCCTGAGATATCACCTAACCCCAGGGAGACTAGCCCACCTCACAAAATCCCAAACCTGCAGATACTGGCGTGGATGCAGAGAGAAGGGAACTCTTACACATGGTTGGTAGGACTGCAAACTAATACACCCTTTTTGGAAAGAATTATGGAGAATCCTCAAAAACTTAAAAGTAACCCTCTACTTGATCCTGAAATCCTATTACTAGGTGTCTACCCAGAAGAAAAAAATAATTTTACCATAAGGACATTTACACTAGAGTGTTTATTCTATCTCAGTTCATAATTGCCAAGATGCAGAAACAGCCTGCACCCATAAACTCATGAATGTATATATAAACTATGGTATATGTAAACTGTGGAATGCTATTCAATCATAAAGAAAGTTGGAGACTTTACGTCTGTCGTATTTACCTAGAAGGATTTGGGGAACATCCTCCTAAGTAAAGTATCACAAGAATGGAAAAACAAGCATCTCATGTACTCAATGCTAATAGGAAACCAGTAGATGAACAACTACAGACCCCAAAAATACTCAATGCTAATAGGAATACTCAATGCTACTCATGCAATCAATGCTAATAGGAAACCAGTAGATGAACAACTACAGACCCCAAAAAATACTCAATGCTAATAGGAAGACTCAATGCTACCCATGCACTCAAAGCTAATAGGAATACTCAATGTTACTCATGCACTCAATGCTAATAGGAATACTCAATGCTACTCATGCACTCAATGCTAATAGGAAACCAGTAGATGAAAAACCACAGACCCACACAAGAAAAAACACAATTAGATTTGTGAAGGAAGGGAGGAGTGAGGAGAAAGGAAGGGGTTTGTCAAGCTCTCACCTATCAGGCACAACGCAGGGGTACATGGCACACCTCCTGGGTGAAGGACTCAACTATTACTTGGAGTTTACCTAACAAATGCAAATGATGTAACCTAATCATAATACCCTCATATTAACCTGAAATTTAAAAAAATTAAATAATCAAGTAATTAATTTCAAAACAGAAATGAACATACGCCACCCTCCCTGCTGCCTCTGAGGGAGGTTTAGGGCGTGCAACTGAGGAAGAGCCTGCCTCATCCTTCCCACCAGTCGACCTGCAGGTTCAGGCATGGTTGGGCAGAGGTAAATTCAGAATTAGGTGAACAAATGGCAAACAGAATATGTAAAGATGAACTGTCTTAAACCTTAAATCTGGACCCCACAATTTGTTTGTACACCTGGATTGTCTTTGAGTTGTTTGCCATCAGCACTGAAACTTCTCCCACATACAATCTGCCTGCCCACAGAAGTCCCATCCTTTTCCCCACCATACACTCCCTCTGCACTTCCCAAAACACACAGACACACTGACAAGGGAACCTGAACCAATATGCGCTTCCTCATAGAAACTAAAAATAGTCCTCACTACAGATCGTTACAACCCCATTTCTGGAAGACACGTGGTCATGGAATGCAATCCTTAAGTCTCACAGAGTCATCTACTTGCTATGCCTAAATTATTTCCAGAATTATTACCAGGAGTTAAGGAAAGAGAAGTAATTGTTCTTAGGATTTAAGAAAAGAAAAAAAAGGGCGGCACCTGTGGCTCATCGAGTAAGGCGCTGACCTCATATACCAAAGGTGGCAGGTTCAAACCTGGCCCCGGCTTAACTGCAAAACAAAAAAATAGCCGAGCATTGTGGTGGGCGCCTGTAGTCCCAGCTACTCGGGAGACTGAGGCAAGAGAATCGCCTAAGCCCAGGAGTTGGAGGTTGCTGTGAGCTGTGTGACACCACGGCACTCTACCGAGGGCCATAGAGTGAGACTCTGTCTCTACAAAAAAAAATAAGAAAGAAAGAAAGAAAGAAGGAAGGAAGGAAGGAAGGAAGGAAGGAAGGAAGGAAGGAAGGAAGGAAGGAAGGAAGGAAGGAAAGAAATGGGAATTCTCAAAATGAAAAGTAATTGAGAGTCAAAATAATATAGGAGGGCTTGGCGCTTGTAGCTCAACAGGCTAAGGTGTCAGCTAGGTACACCTGAGCTGGCAGGTTCGAATCCAGCCCAGGCCCACCAAACAACGATAGCTGCAACCAAAAAATGGCTGGGCATTGTGGCAGGCACCTGTAATCCCAGCTAGTTGGGAGGTGGAGGCAGGAGACTTGCTTGAGCCCAGGAATTGGAGGTTGCTGTGAGCTGTGATATCACAGCATTCTATCCAGGGTGACAGCTTGAGGCTCTGTCTCAAAATAAATAAATAAATAATAATATAGGACGAAGGGAAAAGTGTATGTGTGTGTGAGAGAGACAGACACATACACACATATAGTACATAATAAATTATAAATTATTCAAATAATAAATAATTAGCATGCAAATTAAAATCAATTATATGTAAAAGTTCCTACAAGTATGATAACTGATAAAAGCAGATAACTGTGAGGTGTTTATTTTGTGCTCCAAATGATTTATAGTATCTTATTTCATTTTAATCCCCGTAACAGCTCTAAAAAATAGATACTATTCTTATTTTACAGGTTAAGAAAATTACATCTTGATGAGGTTAAGTAAGTCACTTGCCCAGGGTAACAGATAGTGACTCAGGATCAAATTGGGGCTCGCCTGACTCCACGCTCTGTCCCTTGCACTGTGCTGCCTCCTGGTGGGAAGAGGTGGTAATTAGCAAACCTGAATTCTGGCTCGTGCACTTTTTCTAGAACTCTGCCTTCCCTTATGACATGAAATAGGTTGGGCAAAGATGATCTCCCAAGTCCTTTTTGTTTCCAGTATTCTTAACTGCACCAAAGTTAGGAAAAGATGTCCACAAATCAAACTGATTTTTTAAGTATCTTGACCTCATGACCAAATTGACAGCAGCTCAACCTAGAACTTATAAAGTATATATTATGACTGACTAGTGTGTCTCACATCCTAGTCCTAACGAATATAATTATCCAGAACCAAGATGACTCCATTTGCCTTTGTATTCCAGGCACCAAGAACAATGTCTCTCACATTGGACATACTTACAAATGACTGGTGTACCCTAATGGTTTAATATGAGATCATTCACTTACCTCTATGCTTGTCTTTTTTGGAAAAAGAAAAGCAAAACTAGAAACAATGGATCTTCAGAGACAGGTCAAGGTTAAAGATTATTTATTTAGTTTACTGTCTTTGTTTTCTAAGGGATTAAATTAGGCCCAGAAAGGACACTTTTTATCATTGATATGGCTATATTAGTTTTATTGTTGCTATTATCATTGTCTCCACCTTCTAAAGTAATTCTACCGCCTGAGAATTCTCCCTTTTCCATCCACTGTGTAATCTCCTAGAAGTCTCAGGAGCTCTTTGCCGTCTCCCTCTGAGCTAGAGATTTAGGAATCACAATGCTCTGCCAACCACCCCCCTCCATTCCTCCCTACTCCCCACTGTAGACACATGTATATATGCTGTGGATACATACGTATAATTCAATCAATAATCCCAACCTTAATTTATGGGCAGTTATTTTTCTTAGTGGAGATATTGTACAGGAAATTCATTTATAATTTTTTTTTATTTCATGAAAGAACACTATGCAAAATATATACAAGTGTGCCAGTGTATAATTGCATACGTCTGTGTTGTATGGGTATGTTGTGCTGGTACAGTTGTCATACAAAAATAAGACAAAATCTTCAATTTGGAATTAATTGTAATTTGCGTTTGTAGTCATTATGTATTGCTTTTTTTCTTTTTTCTCATTCTATTGTCCTTTCTGGTGTCCAGGCTGGAGTACAGTGGTGGGATCATAGCTCACCGCAGCCTTGAACTCTTGAGCTTAACCAGTTCTCCTTTCTTCCCAAGTAGCTGTTAGCATGAGTCGCCACAGCACTTAATTTTTTTTTTTTTTGGTAGAGGCAGGGTGTCACTACATAGCCCAGCCTGGTCTCAAATGTTTGGCCTCAAGTGACCTTCCTTCTTTTGCCTCCCAAGGAGCTCAGATTACATATATATGACTTCTAAATCCTTCTGTTTACATATCCCAAAATAAAGAGGCAAAAAAATTCCTTCCCAAAATAATTTGCGGGAGAAATGTTTATCTCCTAGGAGCTAATTCTAGTGTCCAGATCAGAAAGCCTCTTATGCTAATGTCTACATTGCTTCCTTCTTAGAAGGACCCAGAGAATCCGCCAAAACTTTGGAAAGACATAGACAAGTACGGACCACATCCAAAGAAGTTCTTTCGAACTTCTTGATAAGAAACTATCCCTAAAAACTATGCGTGGTTAAGTAATGAAGAAAACAGAGGAACATAATACAGGTGGGCCCCGTAGAAATATTCTTTATATAGTTCTGACAGTCTAGCAGAATGAAAACCCTGAACATCAGTGGGAAGAGTTCATTTTTGTTGGCCTAGTCTTCAAAATTATGTTGAAGTGCATCTGAAATTATTATATTAGTATAATATGAAACACAAAATGAATTTTATTCACTGAGCAATAATAAAAAGAGCAAAAAGACATCTTTTTTCTCATTCTGAAAAAGATTTCATAGGTTTGGACTTATCATTATATTAAAAATAAATTCTATCAAACATGTATATGCCAAAATAAAACAAAATAAACACTAAGGGAAAAAAGTATAGTGGTTAGAGCAGCCCCAGTTATTCTCATTTTCAGTTTATTCTCAGTTTTTGTAAAGTAACTTTGGATGAAGAAGGCCTTTCTAAGCATGACATAGAACCCAGAAGCCATAATTTAAAAAAAAAAAAAATCGGGCGGCTCCTGTGGCTCAGCGAGTAGAACACCGGCCCCATATACCAAAGGTGGCAGGTTCAAGCCCGGCCTCGGCCGAACTGCAAAACAAAACAATAGCCAGGCGCTGTGGCAGGCGCCTGTAGTCCCAGCTACTCGGGAGGCTGAGGCAAGAGAATCGCTTAAGCCCAAGAGCTGGAGGTTGCTGTGAGCAGTGTGACGCCACGGCACTCTACCCAGGGTGATAAAGTGAGACTCTGTCTCTACAAAAAAATAATAATAATAATAATAATTTTATTAAATCATAATTGTGTACATTGGTGCAATCATATGGTAGAATGTGTCTCCACCTCAATTTTAAGACGACTTTTTGTTCCCCCATTGCCTTTATCCATTTGGCTTCTCTAACAACTTGCTCAGGTGTGTAGGGAAGCTGTTCCTAAACACATTTCAACAGATGAGAAACTGAGGCAGTGAAATCACTGATATATAATAAAAGTGGAGCAACCTTGAGGTGAGAAACTGCAGACAACACAGATGGAGAAATATCTCCTGCTCACGCATTAGTAGAATCAACATTGCCAAGTGTCCGTACTACCTAAAGTGATTTACAGATCCAATGCAATCTCCATCAAAATACCAATGTCATATTTCACAGATCTAGAGAACATAATTTTCTGCTTTGTTTGGAACCAGAAAAGAACCTGACTATCCAAGCCATCTTAAGCAAAAAGAACAAACATGGAGGTATCCCATTACCAGACTTCAAATTATATTACAAGGTTACAGTAACTAAAACAGCATGGTATTGGTACAAAAATAGAGACAGAGACTCATCGCACAGAACAGAAAACTTGTATATAAAGTCATCCACGTACAGCTAACTGATCTTTGATGAAGCAGACAACAATATATGATGGGAGAAAAGAAGCCCTATTCACTAAATGGTGCTGGGAAAATTGGATAGTCACATGCAGAAGAATAAAATAAGATTCATGTCTCTCACCACTCATAAAAATTAATCCAAGATGGATAAAAGACTTAAACCATACAAATTCTAGAAGAAAATGTTGGAGAAGCTCTTCTAGATACCTTTGATGAAGAAGTTTCCAATGGCAATCACAGCAACAACAAAAATAAATAAATGGGACTTGATTAAATTAAACACTTCTGCACAGCTAAGGAAATAAACAAATTGGCAACATACAGAATGGGAAAAAAATATTCACAAGCTATACATCCAATAAAGGGTTAATGAGCAGAATCTACAAAAAACTCAAGCAAATCAGCAAGGAAAAAACAACAGCCCCATTAAAAAGTGGGCAAAAGGCATGAATAGAAACTTTTCCCAAAAAGCTAGACAAATGGCCAATAAACATGAAAAAATGATCAACATCACTAATTATCAGGAAAATATAAATTAAAACCACAATGAGATATTGCCTTACCCCTGACAGAATGGCTTTTGTTAAAAAGTCCAATAACAATAGATGCTAGCATGGATATAGGGAAAAAGGAACATTTATACTCTGTTGGTGGGACTACAAATTTGTACAACCTTTGTGGAGAATGGTATAAAGATTCCTCAAAGAAACTAAAAGGAGACCTACCATTTGACCCAGCAATCCCACTACAGGGTATCTATT
This sequence comes from Arctocebus calabarensis, assembly GCA_963573935.1. Lineage (NCBI taxonomy): Eukaryota > Metazoa > Chordata > Mammalia > Primates > Lorisidae > Arctocebus > Arctocebus calabarensis. The sequence goes on along the minus strand of CAUYON010066412.1, from coordinate 12,834 downwards.
CAAAGGAAAAAAAGTCTTTTAATCAAAAAGGCACCTGCACTCAAATGTGTACTGCAGCGCTATTCATAATTGTAAAGCTGAGGCATCAACCCACGTGCCCATCGATTCATGAGCCAGTTAACAAAATGTGGTACATGTATACTGTGGAATACTATGCAGCCATGAAGAAGGATGAATTAAGACTTTTGGCAACAATTTGGATAGAACTGGAGACCATTATCCTAAGTGAAGTACTTAAAGAATGGAAAAACAATTTGTACCCTCATATAAATCTGAAATTAAAAATATAATTTTGTCTTAAGAAAATGGAAAAACAAACCCTACATGTACTTGCTATTGAACTGGTGCTAAGTGATGAGCACACGTGTGGACAGAGGGGAGTAAAACTCAGTGGAAATCAAGCAGGGGAGGGGGAAGGACAGGATGGGGGAAAACCTATCCAATGGCTACATCGAACACTATTTGGGTAATGGGTACACTTATAACCTTGAGTCAAGTGTAACAAAATCCATATATGTAGCCCAGAATGTTTGTACACCTATAATATTTTGAAAAATAAAAAAGTGTAGCTGGCCCTTTTCTCTGTGGTCTAATTTGAGGGATACCAGGAGAGATGTGCCTCATCCTCTTTCTCTTTCAAGACTGGACGGGTGGTACTCTAACGTCCCCTCCCCCTTTTTAAGGGAGAAAAGGAGACAAGAAACAGAGAGACCAAGAGTGCCAAATACCCATCTTGTTCACTTTGCAAATTTTAAAACATCAGTCCTGTAGTCTTTTCTTTGTCTCTCTTCCCTTCCCTTCCTTCTTCCTTTCTTTTTTCCTGTGAAAATAAAAGAAAAAAAGAACCAACCAGATGTGGTAGCTCACACTTGTAATCTTAGCACTCTGGGAGGCTGAGGCAGGTGAATCACCTGAAATCAGGCGTTCAGGACCAGCCTGAGTAAGAGCGAGACCCTGTCTCAACTAAAAATAGAAAAACTAGCTGGGTGTTGCAACAGGTGCCTGTAGACCCAGCTACTTAAGAGGGTGAGGCAGGAGGATCGCTTGAGCCCAGGAGTTTGAGGTTGCTGTGAGCTATGATGATGCCACCGCATTCTAAAGCAAAAAAAAAAAAAAAAAATCTAATAGTAGTTTAGACTTGCAAAATACTATGTGACCTTCTTGGTTATTCTTACCAAAATATATAAAAGGCAGTGTGGAATGATGAGTTATATCTCCAGAGTTAGGGTACTGAAGTAAACAGTGATACTAACAAGTTCAGTTTCACTAGGTGGCTTAGAAATGGGCTGAAAGTGAAGCCCAGATCACTTGCGATTTCAGAACAAGCCAAGATAAATCTCTAAGAAGAATTGTTACTTTGGTGTTGTGTCTACAATGTGCCAGGCATCTCCTGAATGCTTTATATACCAAATCTCATACATCGAGGAACTATTTCTAGATGACACATTGTTATCCCCAAAGAGGCCCAGAACACTTCCCCAGGTCCTCCCACAAGCCTAGCTCTGACCTCAGAGGCCGCCATCCACGTTCCTTCTACCACACTGATTCTGTAATAGAAAAAACTTGTCTATAATCCCTCCCAGCCAATAATTATATGAGTACGGGTCTTTCAGGTATCCATTTATTTTTAGGGACCCTCCCCCACCCCTTAGGCCTGGGGGTTTCCCACAATTCCTTGGGGATTGTCTGAAGGTCAGATAATCTATCTTTCTAGATCATTTTGCCATGGAAGAATTGTCAGCGATAATAAAGGAAAGACAAAAATCCTACTACATGGTAGCAAATTGCATACGGGGATCAGTTCCTGGTTCTCCACGAATTTAGGGCGGTCAGTTTTAATGTTTCTTTGAAAGGGAGTGAAGCTGGTTTAAACTAAGTAGGGCACATTCAGGAAGTGAGCGGCCCGTGCCACACCCTTGCCGTGGAGTACCAGGAGGCAGAGAGTGAACATTAACCAGAAGGCAAATAAGGAAACGTCAGCGAGGTGGTGTGTGGAACAAACAGCAAGTAAAGCTGAACCGCAGTAGCTACGCTCGTGGGCTTGGAAATCAGCCAGCTCCCGGGTTCAAATCCCTTCTGTGCTGCTCACTAGCAGCTTGGTATTAGGCAAATCATTTAACCTTTCTTAGCCTTGATTTTCTCTATAAATCCAGGATAATAATATATTCCCCTGGGCCTTGTTGTATAGATTAAATGATATGTATATGATACATAGAACAGTTTTAGGAGAATTACTGGCATTATCAAGGGCTTCATCAATGACAGTTCTTATAATTAAAGTACAATTCATGGATTTGCTGGCCCTTCTCTCAAATTTCTTGGCTAGGCTCATGTTTCAAGAGATAGTCACACAAGGCTTGATATTATATTATCATTTTTAAGCTTCTAGAATATGTTCCGTGGCCACTATACATCCTGGTTAAATCACCTGCAACAGGACTGTATTGGCCTTAACTGTAAAAATGGTTCCTTTATGACAAGCAGGTGAAACCCTGGAATCTCTGAAGAAGGAAAGTGACATGTTCACTGGATTCTACTCATGGAGGAAAGACGGTAGATAGGAAACCAACAGGTTTTCAGAAATATATGCAAAATAGGCTTTGGGGAGAATGCCAACCCTAGGTTAACCCAAACCCCTATTCTGGGTAGGGGCAGCCCACTTAACTGATGTCCCACAGAAATGGAAACTGGCAGAGGTTGAAAAAAACAGCCATAAGACTTAGGGAAAATGAGCTCCTGGTTCATAAGAAGCAGCATGAAAGCTGACACCAGTCCTTCCTGAAAAGAGAAAATGAGGGTATCCAATAGACAGCCTGTGGTATCTGCGATGAATGCGGTGATTCTGGCCGGGTACAACAGTCTACTGTGCCGCTTGGGATACCTTATTATGAAAAGGAGATTGTGCCATTACCGAGGCGCAGGGCAATACAGTCAAAAGTGATCAGAGGGCACAAAGGTCTGTGGATATTTCAAAAAGGATATGAAAGCAGGCTGGTATTCTCCAGGAAAGGGGAGATGCCGGTGACATAGCATTCCGAAGTGAAAAAGGCGATTTGAGTTCATTGGTCCTTTCTTCTGGCTTTACTTGTGTTTCCCCAATCAAGGCGGGACAGTCCAGAGAACTGTATGTTAACAAGGATTTGTAACAGATGGGCGTTTTTAAAAAGGACTAAAAATTTACCTGGGACCTCCCAGAGGAAAGAGGGAAGAGAGAAGGCCACATTATATCATTGCAAAAAGGAGGGCCTACAGGAACCATGCTGATTGATTTTGGAATAGCATTAAATAATTGGAGAAAAGGAAAAAGGAAACCAAGGACTATCCAGCAAAGGATAAGCTCCAGAACTGGCTTTGGAGTCAAACGCATGGGTTCGCCCCTCACCCATTCACTACATGGCTCTGAGCAAGTCTCTTAACTACTTCAAGCCTCCAGAGCAATGCAAGCCCCTCTCTAATCACATTTCTGTAAAGATTTTAAATGATAACAAAGTCTAGAATTGGGCCTGCCATGAAATGGGCACTGACAAAGTGGTAGCAATTATTATTGAGGGATGTGTGGACAAACATAGAAAATACTTTATACACGAGGAGGCCAAGGCACCAAAGCTCAGAGAGGTTGAGGAATTTGCCTGAGGTCACACAGCCGTAAATGTTGAAACTGGTATTTCATCCCTGGTTTGTCTGACACATTTCCCCCCCCAACTCCCCTGCCTTAGAGGACAGAGAAAATCCTATGTACTAGCTGTGCTGAATCTCCACCTATTTTTTCTACCGAATCTAAATCAGCAGATAGACAATTTCTACACTGATGAGGGCTCTGCAGGAAAAATAGGACATATTTGGAGGTCCTGGGGAATTGAACATCCTCAAAAGACAAAATAAGCGGGGCCTGGGGATGCAGGCATTATAATCAGTTAAAAACAGCTCAAGACAATGGCTTGGAGGGAGCTTCAGTGATTCAGAAGTGACCAAGGTGAGGTACCTCTGAAGACCCAGGGCGCCTATGCGTGGATGCACTCTGCCCTCAGCAAGCTTACCGTCCCACGGGGTGTCTGTTTATACAGGGTGGATAAAGTGCGTGTGCAATTTAAAATTAAGTATAAGCTGCTCCTCTTCTCCATGTAAGGCAGCGGTTCTCAACCTGAGGGTCGCTACCCACAAGAACTGTATTAAAGGGCCGCAGCATTAGGAAGGTTGAGAACCACTGATGTAAGGGAAGTTGTGGCTGCCCTCTCGTTTTTCTTGCTTAAAGTCCGGAGCTTGGATTTTGTTCAGGACAGTCTAGCTCCAACAGTAGCTCATGTCTGGAACTCAGTCTTTGCCAGTGAAAGGTCATAGCTGAGTTCTAGTCAATGACATGTGAGGAAACTGTCTGCAGGAAACTTCCAGGTTTTCTTTCTCTGGTAAGAGAGACGTGTGGGAAGAACACTCCTCTACCCAGGCATGTTGGTGGGCGCCTGTAGACCCGGCTACTTGGGAGGTGGAGGTGGGAGGATCACTTGCACCCAGGAGTTTGAGGTTGCATGAGTTATGAGGACACCACGACACTCTAGCCTGGAGAACAGAGTGAGATTCTGTATCAAAAAGGAGGAGAAGTGTTCTCCCACCTCTGCTTTGTTCCTGCTTAATCTGCTGGTGCAAGGATGTGATGCTCGGGGCCACAGCAACCATCTCACAGTCATGAGGAAAGACATTGCTGATTCACTGAAGATGGAAGATCAGGAAGAAAGAGCCCAGGTTCAACTGCCCTGTCAACTCTGGAAACATTTGTTTCCATGCATCTTACTTTCTCTCTCTCTCTCTCTTTTTTTATTAAATCATAGCTGTGTACATTAATGCAATCATGGGGTACAATGTGCTGGTTTTATATACCATTTGAAATATTTTCACCAAACTTGTTAAGCATCTTACTTTCTTACTTAAATATTACTTGGAGTTTCTGTTACCAGACTAATAACATGAGACTGTCTTGGGATGGGACCTGTTTTGAGTATTCTCAAGTCATCCTAAAAGGATTAGGGTTGAGAATCACTTTTCTATAACATAAAAATCTTTTTATCTTATATATATATATTTTTCTGAGACAGAGCCTCAAGCTGTCACCCTGGATAGAGTGCTGTGGCATCACAGCTCACAGCAACCTCCAATTCCTGGGCTCAAGCGATTCTCCTGCCTCCGCCTCCCAAGTAGCTGGGACTGCAGGCGCCCGCCACAACACCTGGCCATTTTTTGGTTGCAGCCGTCATTGTTGTTTGGCGGGTCCAGGCTGGATTCGAACCCGCCAGCTCAGGTGTACGTGGCTGGCGCCTTAGCCCGCTGAGCCATAGGCGCCGAGCCCTAATGCAGTGGTTTTCAAACTGTGCTCTTTAGAGTCTGAATTTTTAATGGAGGCATTTAGTGGTGACTGTGGGAGCAAAGGGGAGTCCTAGAAGACTCCTTAAGATTCTTTAAGCCAAACTCAGTTATTTGGGCTTTTAAATTTTATTTTTTATTTTTCTTATTTTTCATTTTATTTTTATATTTTTTATTTTTTATTTTATTCATTTATTTATTTATTTTTGAGACAGAGCCTCAAGCTTTCGCCCTGGGTAGAGTGCCATGGCATCACACACAGCTCACAGCAACCTCCCCCTCCTGGGTTCAAGCGATTCTCCTGCCTCTGCCTCCCAAGTAGCTGGGACTATAGGCACCTGCCACAACGCTCTGGTTATTTTTGGTTGTAGCCATCATTGTTGTTTGGCGGGGTCCTGGCTGAATTTGAACCGGCCAGCTCAGGTGTATATGACTGGCGCCTTAGCCGCTTGAGCCATAGGCACTGAGCCTATTTTTCATTTTTTTTTTGTAGAGACAGAGTCTCACTCTGTCACCCTTGGTGGAGTGCTGTGGCATCACACAGCTCACAGCAACCTCCAACTCCTGGGCTTAGGCGATTCTCTTGCCTCAGCCTCCCGAGTAGTTGGGACTACAGGCGCGAGCCACAACGCCTGGCTATTTTTTTGTTTTGCAGTTCAGCTCAGGCCGGGTTTGAACCTGCCACCTTCGGTATATGGGGCCAGGGCCCTACTCACTGAGCCACAGGCGCCGCCCCCTATTTTTCATTTTTTATTTTATTTTTTTAGAAACAGAGTCTTATTCTGTCTCCCTAGGTAGAGTGCTGTGGTGTCACCATAGCTCACAACAACCTCAAACATTTGGGCTAAAGTGATCCTGTTGCCTCAGCTTCCCAAGTAGCTGGAACTACAGGCGTCCGCCACAACACCCAGCTCGTTTTTCTATATTTAGTAGAGACCGGGTCTAGCTCTTGCTCAGGTTGATCTCCAACTCCTGAGCTTAAGCAATCCACCTGCCTTGGCCTCCCAGAGCGCTAGGATTACAGGTGTGGGCCACTGTGCCTGGCCTGGGTTTTTTTCTGTGTTGGAGTTCTGTGTAAGTTTTTGCTTGAAGATGTGCTTCTCTGGGAAAAAAAAAAAAAAAAATTAAAAAGTCCAAAAACACTGATCTAGCACAATCTGTGTATGTATCAGAGTGAGAATCTAAGGATCAGAGAGGTAAAGCGATTGGCTATGGTAATCCTGCTCATAAATACCAGAGTGTGGATTAAATTCAGGTCTCCTGACCCTTGGGTTAGTGATACTGGGAGGAAAGTAATTTTTCTTACATTTTTTGAAATGGAAAGCAGCTTAAACTTTGGCCTCCTTGCCTTTCAAAGCAGTGTGAATTGCATTCTGTCAACCCAAAAGCAACGTAGGAAGAGGAACAGCGTAATGAGTAATAAGAACTCAGTAGTAATAAGTTGAGGGGAGTGGAACTGTGTCTTTAGCCAAGCACCAGCTCAAGAAAAGACCATGGCTCAGGGAGTAGCAAAGTCCAGATTTAGTCTGCACACGTGGAAGTGGGGAGGTGGTGAGTGCTATCTGTCCTAGAAGACAAAAGAGCAATTATTCTCCACTTTCAAGATTACCTGGGGGCACCGAGGGCCAATCTTCTGTGCACTTGCTCCTTTTAAGTACTTTGGTGTGTGCCTTTTGGTTCTCGTTGCTGTAGACCATGTGTTGTTGACTAGTTTTTCAGTCTAATAAAGGCTCTTCTTCAAGGCCAGTTCATCGTTTGGTGCTTCTGTTCTGCCTCATGTCATGGTGATCTGAAATGTTTCCAAGACCCTATGGAGCAGTCCTGGCAGCTTTACCTCAGAGGAGGTGGCTCAGCTTGCTGGGGGAAGGTCACTTCAGGCTGGTGTACCTCTGTGAATGAGTGGACTCTGCCCCTTTACATATTCTCCTTACAAATACAAATTCTGCATGCGGCATGTCTTGGCTTTGTTAATTCTCCATTTGCGAGAAGGACGCCCACTTCTCAGCTAAAGTCTCTATTGAATTAAGTGTTTGTCAGGTGAGGGGCATTCACCCAGCTTACACTCTGCGCTGGGGAAGTGTCTAGTGAACTCTAGCTCTTTAGAAGGCTTGCCAGTGAAGATGTACAGCTTATGTGATTAGGTAATGTTGAGCATCTATAGACATATTTTCATATCCCCAAAGGTTAATCCTTTTCTTCTTAATTTATTCTAAATGTTCCTGTTTAAATAAAACCCACCAATTTCTAGATTGATAATTTATGGTCTCTGCAGTGTATAAATAACACCTCCAAAGGAAGAAGTAGTTTTCTTTAGGAAAACAGTGTTACTTAGTCAGCAGAGTGCCAGAACGATATGGATTTCACCCAGCCACACTAACCAGGGATTCAAACAATTTCCTCACTAGCTTATTCTTTTAAGGCAGTAAGTATGTGTTAAATGATCGCCCCATGTATAAGGCCTACCCTTGGGCTTTTTTCGAAAGTGTTGCATGACTGCATTCAATATTCATGCTCTACATAACTCCCAAGGTCTTCAAATTTATGCAATATGCATATTAAGGATATAAAAATAAGCTAAGTTGTTAGAAATTTGGGGGATAGCCATATTTCCATTCTAAAATTCCTCAACGTGGAATTTAGTGCCAAAAATCATGACTGACTAGGCAATCTTGGATACTGAATTGTCAGCTTTTCCTCATGGACAAGTTCAACTCAGGGTAGAAGGAGTGCAGCCATACCATTATTTAATAAGCACCAGACCTAAATTCAGAGGCTGTGATTACTCAAAGTGGGGTGTCAGACATGAACCTATTTTCAGGATAATTGAAATTGCATACTGTGTGGAAAATGCATTAATGTGGTAGTGGTGATGATTGTATACATTATCTGAACTGGTAGAGAGGTTAGGTTGGGTGACGCTCAAAAAGCTAGCTTCCTAACTGCCTGAATGATTATCCTGATAGTGATGAAGGAGACAGAGGTTATTAAAAAAAAGTCTGGATTGGCTCAGCGCCTATAGCACAGTGGTTACATCACTAGCCACGTACACTCAGGGTGGCGGGTTCCAACCCAGCCCGGCCAGCTGAACAATTGCAACAAAAAAATAGCTGGGCATTGTGGCGGGCACCTGTAGTCCCAGCTACTTGGGAGGCTGAGGCAAAAGAATCACTTAAGCCCCAAGAGTTTGAGGTTGCTGTGAGCTGTGAAGCCACAGCTCTCTGCCAAGAGCCACATAGAGAGACTCTTGTCTCAGAAAAAAGAAAGTCTGTATCTCCTGCAGTGACGTTTCTCGGGTTCTTCTACCCATCATATGAAGAATAGCCGAGGGAAGTGGGAATGTTTAGCTTTGAGAAAAGATGATTCAGCAGGTTAGGGAGAGATGACTTCATATTGGAAGCACTGTTAGAAGAAGAAACAGCCTTGTTCTGTATGACCCCACAGGGACAAAGGATTGCCAATGGATGTGGCACAGGGAAAATAATATTAGACAAATATAAACTGGCCCTTTTAAATGAAATGCCAAGAGTTAAGAGAAGGTTTTCAGGATAGGGAATTCATTGACTTTCCTGTCCTTGCCCTATGCAATCATCATTGGGCTATTCTCTTGGCAAGGGTGTTGTGGGGAGGATTTAAACACTGAAAGATGAAAGTCCTTTTACTCCCCAAAGCTTCAGAACCTTATGATTCATTTCACATTGTTCCATTCTGCACTTTCTTTGCTTAGGTGGATACTGCTTTCAAACCATTGAAAGAATGTCTTTCTGTAAGGTACTTTCCCGTATGGATTGGACTGTCATCATTACTTTTCCTCTAAACTGTTTATAATCTCAGGGCAAAAGCTTAATGTAACCAAAATCATTGCTTAAGAAAAATGGCAGACTTTCTAATTTACCTTGACATAGGCCACAATCTTCAAGGAAATAGTTGCCAGGTAGAGGGAGTTCATTGCAAAATCCATCAGGTTCCACCAATCATGGATGTACTCAGTAAATCCACCATCCCACATTTCCTTAATCTCCCCCCAAATGAAACCTGAAGAATGGAGGCAAAGAGTTTATTTCTACATAGGGTCAGTCATGGTCAGCATAGTAGGATTCCCCCCTCCAAGTGAATAAAAATAAAATTAATACAAAAAAAATAAAATTAAATTAATAAATGAATTGGGGTCCGTGGAGTGAAGCCCTGAGAGATAGTAGTAATCATTTTATTTCTCTTCCTTTCCTATATCACCTCACAGTTTTGAATGTGCCAAGCCTGGTAGAATTTTCCTGAAGATTCCCATATGTTATACTTTTCTGGGTACTGTCATGGAATGCTGTTGCTATTTTGGGTGCCTGGTTATACTTTCTTCCCGTCTTGAAGTGGGAGTAAGCTCATCAATAAATAAATTAGATTAATATTATCCCATTGTCCTTAGTTTCCATTAGGTATGGGAAAGAAAACTTCTCAAAGAGTTTGGAGATGAGCAAGCATGGATCAAATTACCAGATGTTGGGGGTAAAGCCAGGCAGTAGGGCTTAAAATAATTTAGGATACTCCTTACGCTTTTCTCCTCTCGTTGTGTGAGGGGTTTATGGAATTTTACCTGTTGACATAGATGTTTCTTTAGCCTTGGAATGTGGAAAACAGTAAAAGCTGTAGCTGTAGTCAGACCAGTGCTTTCTTAGACTTTAAAGTACATGTGAATTACCTGGGGATCATGTTAAAATGCAGATCTGGGGCGGGGGGACCTGAGATTTTATGTGTCGAAGAAGCCCCCACATGGTGCTGATATTCCTGATTTGGGGACCACAGTTTGAGGATGACCACTTCTTGCAAGGTTCAATGCAATCTAATTATGCCTGAAGACTACTGGTAGTGCTGCTTTTACCAAGATGTGTGTGAACTTCCCAGGTTTCCCTCCTGATTGTGGAGTCAGTGTCCAGATAGGATGTGGCCCTGCACAAGTACTGAGATTATGTGAAGTAGCCATGAGAAGGCAGCAGATCCATGTGCCCTCTGGTTATGGCAAAGAGTGTTTGAATAAACTGATCAATGCTTGCTCTACCTGGTTTACCTGAGGCCCATTCTGACTGATACTTGGCTTTCCCTCTAAACCAACTGACACACATCTTCTCTGTCCTTGAAGATATTAGGTTAGCAGAAGTGAGCCTGGGGTCTCACCATGAACCATGCAATATTGAGAGATCAGGGCTTGGGAAAGAAGGAACCACATTTCCCATACTCGCAACAAAGAACTACCCACTGCACAGAGGGAGGTGCCCTAGTTCAGAGCCACTGCTACTGCGTGTCCTAATAGTTCCTTAGACAGGACCAGCAGGCAGTATGGCTCCTTGTTCCTTTCACTCACCTAGAACCCAAGGCAGTATCATCCATTCCACGACAGTTGGGGGAGGCCCCTGTACATGGAGGTCTGTCCTGACGATGTGCTGAGAAGCCAGGAGAAGCATGAAGAGGAAGGTCAAATAGGATGCTGTGTGGCAGATAAACTTGATAAAGGGTTTCTTGATGAACAGCCCAAGGTTGCTCCTGGGTGAGATCAGATAGGCTATAGACAGCATGGGAAACAGGAACCCAATGGTCATGCAGGTCAGAAGCTTGACTACCCAGTGTTTCCGCCGCCATCCAGGGAAGCCGTCATACCACAGGGTGGCAAGCAACTGTTGGCAGTTGGGCTGAGCAACGAACTGGGAAAAGAAGGGAACAAGTTATAGGTATCTGGAATGTCCAGGAGGAAGTCTGCCTTCATAATACCTCTCCTACCTTGCCGTCAGCTCTGCCAAGGAGCTGGATGGCCAATCCCCATAAGAGGCCTCTTTTCCAGGTTCCCATGAACGAGTCCAACCCCAGAGACAGTGATACTTGGCAAGCTATGAGACTAGATTTTTTCTTTTTGAGAGGATGGTTCATTATTTGGGAAGAACATTATTAATTTCATATTTAAAAAAACACCCTTCAGTTTGTGCTCTGATATGCTTTCTTCCCCCTCCCATTCTGTTAGAGCAGTGGATCCCCAAACCTGGCCCTACATCAGAATCATACAGGGAATGTCAACAAATTCGGATCCCCACGTCTCAACACAGTCTGGCTAATCTGGGATGGGGGTGGGGGCATAGAGCCTGGGAATTTTTACAGATTCTCCTGGGAATACATACATACATACATACATACATACATACACACACACACACACACATATATTTTGAGGCATCCTATCCTTGTCGCCCCCAGTAGAGTGCCATGGTGTCATAGCTCACAGCAACCTCAGATTCTTGGTCTCTAGCCATTCTCCAGCCTCAGTCTCCCAAATAGCTGGGATTATAGGCACCCACTACAATGTCTGGCTATTTTTAGAGACAGGGTCTCTGTTAGATAATTGCAAAACTTCATCTCCCTATTCCAATTACCCACTGAAAATTTCAAACTTATGGCCCGCCCCCTACGGCTCTTCTCGCCAGAGCAGTAACTCCTTTTTGGCTGTTCTACCATCCCGTCACCACCCCTAACCGAACCTATATAAGGTGCACTTGTCTTTTGCTCTCTCTCTCTCTTTTCTCTTTCTGCCCCTCTCTCCCCCATCTCTCTCTCTCTCCCCCCTCCTCCCCTCTCTCCCCTCTTCCTTAATCATTCATGATTCATCCCCCACCAATAAAGACCTTTCGTACAAGCCTTGGTGGTCTGTGAGGTGGTCATGTGCCCCCCTTGCAGTCTCGCTCTGGCTCAGTCTGGTCTCCAACTTGTCTTCCGCCCGCCTTGGCCTCCCAGAGTGCTGGGAATATGCTTCTCAACAGAATCATAGGGATATTTCATTTCAAATTGAGTCATGTCTACTCATTCACCTACAGAGGGTGAGGTCATCATCATTGTGTACTGTGTCTGGGCAAACACAGACTGGCGAGGAATTAGCCGGTATCTATGACTATGGTTTGAAATGAAAATGAGTTCCCTTTTCGGTTTTGTTTTTTCCCCTGTTTTGTTTTGAGCACTTCTTGGTTAGCTTGTAATGAGTCAGGTTGCTACTTTGCCATCTATTTAACACCCTCTCTAGTCTAGACATGCAAAACAGGAAAAAACCTTGGGGGGGGAACATTAGAATATTGTATACCAACCCAGTTGGGATTTTACTTAAAGACAATCTACAAAGCGTTAGTGATTAATAATGAAATATTCATCAGCATTGCAAATCACCCTCCAGCTGCTACTTCCAAGAGACTCAATAGGGAGCTTAATTGTCAACCATGATTTTTTTTTTTTTTTGAGACAGAGCCTCAAGCTGTCACCCTGGATAGAGCGCTGTGGCATCACAGCTCACAGCAACCTCCAATTCCTGGGCTCAAGCGAGTCTCCTGCCTCTGCCTGCCAAGTAGCTGGGATTACAGGCGCCCGCCACAACGCCCGGCCATTTTTTGGTTGCAGCCACCATTGTTGTTTGGTGGGCCCAGGCTGAATTCGAACCCACCAGCTCAGGTGTACGTGGCTGGC
>CAUYON010066411.1:0-38592 GCA_963573935.1 Arctocebus calabarensis | reverse complement strand
TAGGGAGAGCTTGAAGAATGCGTGCGGTGGGCTGGGTACTCGTCCCTACTGGAGCGCCTGATGGAAGAAGGCAACCCACCAGGGTTTAAATCCTCAGGGCAAGGCATTTTCTCAGTTATTGTATGAAGACATTTGTATTCTGCATTTAGTAAGGTTCGCCTAAGATGCACCGTAGGTATGGCCCCATCATTTACCCTCCCTCCACCCCAACCTCACCCCTCCCCTCCCCTCCCTTGCCCCAATCAGTTTGATGAAAATAGTTCAGATTGTATATGAAACCAGCACATTGTACCCCTTGATTGCACTATTGTACACAGCTATGTGTTAATAATAAAGACAATAATAAAAAAAAATCTCAGTGCAAGGCAAAGTGTGGTAGAGGGCTTGCAGAGGCCCCACTGATCCCTTCCAGGATTCACACCCTGTGAGCCCTCTCCTCAAGTGTGGGCTGGATTTGTGGACTCATTTCTAATAAGTGGTATATGACAAAAGTGATGGTTTGTCACTTCCAGGATCAGGCTACACATAGACTGTGACTTCCACTTGCTGTGTGACCTCTTGCTGTCCCTTGGGGGACTTGCCTGGAGGAAGCAGCTGACATTCCATGAGGCAGCCCCATGGAGAGGTCGGCTTGGGTAGGGACCAAGGCCTGCCAACAACCACGTGAGTGAGCCTGGACATCGATGCCTCCTTCCTACCAGTCTTTAGCTGGAAACAGTCCAGCTCTTAGCTTGACGGAAACCTCATAAAAGCCTGGAGCCAGAGGCAGACAGCTGAGTCACACTGGGATTTATGACCCACAGAAAAACTGTGCATTAACAAATGTTTGTTGCTTAATTTAAGCCATTAAATTTGGGGTAAGTTGTTATATGGCAATAGGTAACTAATACAGATTTTCTTCTTCTTTTTTTGTTAAAGAACCAAGAAATCTCTTTGATGATCCTAAAAGAACTCATTAGCTGTTTCAGCATTAGGGAAGACAGAGGTAAAAATCAGATTCTGACCCTTATTCTGCAGGGTATGGACTCCAAACATTTTTCTGCAGAGGCAGCTTCAGTAATCCAGGGGACAGGTGAATGTCAACGAGTCTCTCCTCCCAGCCACTCTGGGGCTTCCTCAGCAGGGTCACGCATAGACCAGGCTTGGTCTCTAAAGCTGAATTTAACGTCTCCAAGGCTTCTGTAAGTGCTACAGAGCAGAGGCAACAATAAGTAAGCCTCAAAGGCCCGGCACCACATAAGAAGTAGTAGCTGACCTGGAGTCAGGTCATTTTTACTTCTCATGGAAAAGACACATTTTTAAGATTTAAAATTGTGTTGTCTGTTTGCCATATTTCTGTAAGAAACACAGTCCCTGCAGTTATTATTTACCATGATAGCATCTTACAAACATTGTTTCCATTTGCTTCTACAGAGAGCAAATTAAGGCAATGGACCAATATGGAGGGTATTTTAAAATGTAAGTTTAATATTAGTATTCAGGTTTGGTAAGGCCAACAGCTCGGGAGACAATTGTCATTGAAAAGATACCTGCTATGGTTCTAGAGAGGGCAGCTGTGCTATGGCACGTGAGGGGACACTTGAGGCAGTCCCAGGGTCAATCAGTAGCAAAGGGTACAGGGAAAAACATTGGCAAGAGCTCTCACTATGGGCCGGGTGAGGTGGCTCGCACCTGGAATCCCAGAACTATGGGCGGCCCGGTGGATTCCCTGAGCTCACAGGTTTGAGACCAACCTGAGCCAGAGTGAGACCCTGTCTCTAAAAAAGAGCTGGGCATTGTGGCGAGTACCCGTAGTTCCAGCTACTGGGGAGGCTGAAGCAAGAGAATCACTTGAGCCCAAGAGTTTGAGGTTGCTGAGAGTTATGACACTGTGGCATTCTATGACATAAGACTCTGTCTCAAAAAAAAAAAAACCCACAAAAACAAGTCTCATTGTTACTTCCACACATAGAAACAGGTAAGGTAGAGTAAGTAGCTTTAGGATTGCTACTTAGAATAATGTCAATGGGCTGTTGGGCGCAGGGACTGTCCTTATTTGTCTGGCACTTGGCCCTGGGGTGATTATGGCAGGTGTCTACAGTGGCTCGAAGTGTGAGAACCAGACAGTACAGGCTGGGGGGGCTGGGCTCAAGATTGCTTGGTTTCCACATGAAAGGCATGCTCCCCTCTCTCCTAAGCTAGGTAAACTTCTCTTTCCTATCTCTAGAAAGTGGCTAATGCTGGGAGGAACACTCTCTCCAGGGTCAGCAAAACCTCAGATGTTCATGCATCAGAATACAGAAGATAAAGAAGTGTTAATACAGATGGGTTCTCTGCTCTTCGCACACATCCCTTCACTGAGAAAGCCTTGGACAACGTACAGTGCATATATGGAAGATCCAGTAAGCAAGACTTCTGTCACACGGAAACGCCCTGTGAAGCTGGAGTGCCACCCTACAAGATGTAATATCTGTTTTTATTGTTCTTTCTTTCCTTTTCTTTCTTTTTGAGACAGTCTTGCTCTGTTGCCGTGGGTAGAGTGTGTTGGTGTCAGTCTAGTTCACAGCAACCTCAAACTGGCGGGCTCAAGCCATCTTTATGCCTCCTGAGAAGACTGCAGGCACCTGCCACGGTGCCCAGATAATTTGTCTATTTTCAGTAGAGATAGGTCTTGCTCTTGCTCAGGGGATCCTCACCCCTTGGCCTCCCAGAGTGCTAGGAATACAGGCGTGAGCCACCACAACCAGCCTGTGTTATTTCTTTTACAGCCAGGATTCAGGGGTCCAGAAACAAAGGGATGGGAATGGAAGTGGCTTCTCACACTATGACGATAAATGATCCACTTACAAAAAGTGCATTTCCTATCCCCATGACTATAGAAACTCCTGGGTTAGAGAAAAAAGAAGGAATTCCTACCTTAGGGGAAACAATATTATTTCAGTTGATCTGGAAGTTGAGCCATCCAGCAAGTCTTTTGATTCTCCTTATGTCAGAGTGAAAGACCGTAAGACCAGACGATGAATCTGAGGATGGAGGGAAGACGGGGTCCCTGCTGTGCGCTGAGCCTGTGGACTGTCTCCCCGGACCAGAGTGCCTTTAGGATGCCTCCCTGTAGCGCCATCCTGAGTCATAAACTCAGCAGGTGACTACAGCAACTTACAGGAGCAAAGAATCAAAGTCTGTGTTCCTAAGTAAAAACCGCCAGCAACTGAAAGCAAAGAGAAAATGAAACAAATAATAGAGGACGAAAGTTATAAATTCCAAATAGAACCTTACAGGGATGAGGAATGTAAAAAAAAAAAAAAAAACCCAAAAGACAACAACACATTGTCTTTTATCCTTCCCCCATTTCATGTCCCTTTCTATTTCACAGAGGAGGCCAGCAGTGACTCAGCTGTCAGTTTTGATATCAAGCAGGGATCATGCTAAATTAAAGGATGACCGAGCATGTCCCAGACACAATTGTAATAACTAATGAGATGTGAGAGCCCCTCTTTGAGGTGAAGGTTGAGGAATTGTTCATTCACACAAGAGATGGTTAGACTGGAGAGTGTTGGTCTGTGACCTTAAGCATGAGAAGCGTCTGAGTATAAAATTTAAATGATTTACCTATAGCTGAAGCAGTAAGTCACAGATACTGGATCCAAACACAAATTTGTAGCTCAATTTCTGGATCCTTTTCACTACACCGTATGTAAATTATTAACTTCTTCATGTGAATGGACTCTCGAGGAAACACCAGGCAAATGCGAACTGGGAAACACTATCACATAGAATTCGCCAATATTCCTTAAAACATCACGATCGTGACAAAGGCAGACCGAGGGACTATTCCATGTTAAAGGGGCCTCAGAAAACAGGGCATCCAAGTGCCATGTGTGATCCTGGATTAGGAAAAGGATTTTCATAGGACAATTGGTGGAATTTGAATAAAATCTACAGATTAGACAATAGTATTGTCAGTTTCGACATCCTCATTTTGGAAATTGGTGTCCTGTGGCCACATAAGATATTAACATTTGGGGAATCTGGGTGAAGCCTACCTAAAAAATTGGCTTACTGTTTTGACAATCTTTTTCTAAACCTGAAATGCTTTTAAATAAAAAGCTAAAATATTAGAAGTATATTTAAAAGCATATCCAGAAACAGTTATACCAGAGGAACAAAATGCCTAACGATGACATGTTGCTGGCTGCCTGTCTGGGAGCCTCTCTCTTAGCTGAGGGCCGTGTAACTGACCCATCCCTACCTGCAGTTTACATGTGTTTTCAGCGAAGGGGCAATGACCACAGCAGAATCTGGAGGCTGGACTTCTAGAAGACCAAGTAGGGCAAGGTTCTTCTATATCCTGAAGATACCCTCAGAGATATTTACATTTAGGAACAGAGGTTTAAAAAAAAATTTTAAATGTATATTTAAAAAGTTGTATACTAAAAAAAATTTGCTACTATCTCCAGCTACCAGACAACCACTCGTATATTTCGAGGTTATATTGCAATGCACAATTAATGCTGAAGAACTATCAGTTTTTAATTTTTATTTTTTACAACTTAGGTGCTGTGATCTGAATACTTTGTAATATTGGGAGTAAGGGGTGTTTAGATAACAGGCATAGGTTAGGTTTACATTATGAAGAATAAGCACTTTTTTCAGCTTAAGGAACTGTTTTCTGAGTTTAGGCAATTGTAATAAAATGCAAAGTTAGTGAAATAGCAACACCTTTATCAAATTCTTGAGTGGAAACGACTTTAATGACTCATACTTTACGATATCTAGCATAGAACTTGACTCACAATAGATTCTCTAATAGACTTTAAAATGATTTAAGATTTGTTAGTCCTCCAAGTTTATTTGTTTTGAAATATTTGCTTACATATAGACATTTTGTCTGTGTGTGTATAGTTATGTCTGGTGTGGTTTGTGTTATCCTCTTCAGAACAAACAATGGATTCTCTATAAACAGGAATCAGTCTTCTTTGGACACTCGCTTACTTTTAAATCTAGGAGTCCAACAATATCCTCACGTCTGACAATTTTGCATTACTGCCAACTCCACAAAGGGGCCCATGGGACAGGCCCTGCTTCTCTGGCCTCTCCTTGAACTCTGCTGGGTGGGCTTCAGGTTCCAGACCTTCCCTCCTTTTCCACTGTCTCTAAACATACTCAAAGTATCATTTTTTATATTGTAAAAAGAGGGGCTTTCTGCTCTGCTGAGTACACTTAACAAGGTCTGCAGGCCAGTGTTAATCTGCAGGATATACTCAGGATGTTTAAGATATTTGTGGGTTATAAACCATATTAACCACAGACCACGTGCATTCATTCTTTTTATTTTTTTTGAGACAGAGTCTCATTATGTCCCCCTCGGTAGAGTGCCCTGGTGTCACAGCTCACAGCAACCTCAAACTCTTGGGCTTAAGAGATTCTCTTGCCTCAGTCTCCGAAGTAGCTGGATCTACATGCGCCCACCGCAACGCCCGGCTATTCTTTGGTTGTCGTTGTCATTGTTATTTGGCAGCCCCCCTTCCTGTGTATGTGGCTGGTGCCCTAGCTGCTGAGCGACATGCACACGGTGCATGCAAATCTGTGTGCTTGCAGGCCTATAACCGAGAATAAAGTGGTTGACACTTGCACAGAAGAGCTGGAAGCTTGGCTGAAATCATGGTATCTTAGCTAATAACACGCCTGACCATCCTGAAATCCTTCAGTTAAAACAGATGTGTATAATACATTGAAGTGACTAATAAATCTTAAATGTTGGAAATTGACACTGTTGGAATAGTGAGAGGAATATTAGACTTAAATTATAAGTGTAGACTCTATCTCTGATTCCAGCTCTAGCACTTGTTACCGAGTCATCTAACTTGTCTGAGTCTTGGGGGGTTTTTAATTTATAAAATTTACAAAAATGAAGTAAATATAACCTATCTTTCAAATTTGAATGGATTGAATAGGAAATCAATGTGGCCACTCAGTGACTATTAAAGGACTTTATTCAGGCATTTATTCTGCATTAAATGTTAGAGATCCAGCCAGGAATAAGTCAGACGTTGCCCTGCTCTGATGAACAGGAGGGAACGAGCGCTTCCCGGGGTTGGGATGTGATAAACTGAGAAGGAATCACAAGCGGAGGTGGGAGGAAGAGAAACATCACAGGCAAAGCAGGTGACTCGTAAGGTGTCCAGGGTGTCCTGGCGCGGTGCGGACAGCAATGATCCATTCATCCCTAGCGAGAAGCCACTGAGTGTTGTTATTTGCTTTTTCACAGACTTTATTTTATAGAGAAGTTTCAGGCTCATAGCAAAACTGAGTGGGAAGTATAGGGAGTCTTCCTGCCCCACTGTCCAGTCCTGCACCAGCCTGGTCCCTTTGTTACAATCAATGAACCAAAGTCCACACGTTCCCAAAGGCCCTGGTTCACCTTACAGTTCGCGCTTGCGTGCATGTTCCGAGGGTTCTGACAAACCTACAAAGACATATGTTTATCATGACGGTGTCACACAAAGTCATATCATGACATGCACAGTGACTTTACTAAGGGGACATGTGCTCAGTATTTTCATGCTGGCGGGATCTCTCTGATGACAGCGTGGAGAGTGGGTTGAAGGCAGCCAAGACAGAACATAGAAAGCTGACCTAAAGGAGAGAAACTGTAGAAATGGGCGTTAAACTCCTTGGGGTCGATACAGAGATGAAATGAAGACAAAGGAGGGAAAGAAGATGGGATCAGAGCCCAGCATGGGATGGCAGGACGCGGCCACAGCAGGAAGGCGCAGGGCAAGTGGGAATTCCCAGACGCTTCTCACTAACCAGAGTCGTCATGGGCCGCGTCGCCCTGAAGTTCGAACGTTGTTCACAGCCCCCAGGGCTTCTTTCCCAGAGCAGCCTGTGTCCGCGGGGCTGTCATGCCTGTCATGGCTCACCACATTTAACCTCGTCTCTGTTTCCCACAGGCACGTCCTGGTGCGTTTACCTTCTAGGGTGGATGAAATGTTTGGGCAGCACCTGAGCCTTCCTCGGCTTTTCCTGTTCTACCCCACTCTCCAGCTCAAGAAAATTGGCCTCGAGTGTTTTTCTCTTTGCCTCTGTAGAAAGCAAGGAGGGTTGGTGAAATCCCAGCGCAAGGAGGATAGTCACATTTGGCCAAGGAGGGAGAGAAAGACACAATCCCCAGACCAGAAACATTTTCATTCCAAATTTTAGATTTTATGAAATTAAAAAATGCCCCAAATTTGGACAGATCGAGGTATGGAAACCAATGGAAAGCCTGAGAAGACTCAAAAGAATGAAGACAATTAGATACACACCTGCTAAAAGTGTCTATTCATCTTAGAAAAAATATGTATTATGCTATTAAATGTGCAAAATTTGGCCTTTGGAGGGCATGATTTGTTTGACAAGTATGTATTGAGTGCCTACAAACATAACCTAGACAAACACTTTCAATTTTCCCTTTATTGGTTTCCTAAATGTGAACAAATACCAAAGAGGGTTTTTCTTCCTTCCTTCTTTCCTCCCCTCCTCTCCCCTTCCCCTTCCCTTCCCCTCCCCTCCTCTCCCCTTCTCTTCCCTTCTCTCTCCTTTCCTTTCTCTTTTTCTGTATCTTCTCTGCTTCCTTCCCCTCTCTTTCCATCTTTCCTTTTTTCCTCATATTTATTCAAGGATATAGTGTTTTCATATGCTTTTTTCTACATGAAAATATTCAACCTCTAGTCTCTTACTCAAAATATCCCTAAAATTACCTAGAAGAGATTATGTAGAGGGGTCAGGTGAAGTTTACCTAGAGGGAATTCTTCAGATGAATAATATTCCTTAGTTTTGCCTATTTCTTCACTCCCAGTTGTCCCATTTTACCACTAAAACACTTTTAATCCTCCCTTTTCTCCTTTAATTGAAGAGGTTTGGGAGGTGAGGACATTTTTAAATAAAGGCAGAAAAAGAGAATATTTGGAAACAATTGCTTTAATAGTAAAATGTACAGGACATGGCTACAAATAGATTCTGGGGCCCAAACGCTTAGTTTCAAAGTCCTGCCTCCTCCTGTTATGAACTGTGTGATAAAGGTACATTATTTAATTATGGGTCTCTGTTTATTTATCAGAGATGCTTAGACAGGCCTTTCTTCCTCTGCTGGTGACTAAGAGATTTCCAGGCACAAGGTCACTAGAACTGCTGGAAGGGGAGAGGGCTCAGCACTGCAGTGAGCTGACCAGGCTGATCAAGGGTCAGAGCAAAGACCTGTGTCCCCTCTGTCCACATCCCACACTGTCCTCCCACCAGGTCCTGCCTGAGTGGAAACCTCTCAGGAGAGAAGTTTAGATTCTGAATATTTTAGGAGATCACTTAGGTACAGAAAACATTTCTGTTTCTCTTCTTTGGACCAACTTTTTCTTAAAAAAAAAAAAAAAAAAACTTCCGTTTTTCACATCCAAAACTGAAATGAATTTTCTACCTATGTTCAACTCACAAACATTGCACAGGACATCTCCTTGTGGAGAAAAATTTATTCAGTCCATATAGTCAGAGAAGTCTTTGAATGCCTGTGATAGTAGAGTGTCTACACCTTAGACAAGCAGAGACATCCATTTGTTAGTCCTTTTATTAATAACTAATTCATGAATCACTGGTTCCAGCAAATTAGAAGAATTATTTTCTAGTTTTCATCATTCTTCTTCCTGTGACGGCAAGAAGAAGGAGACGCCGGATCACCCCGAGACAATCACCACGACGCAGGTACCAGGGAAAACATAGCAAGAAGCTCCACCAGCTTTCAGAGAAACAATGCATACAATCAATTTAACCTCACATTTATCTTGACTTGACAATTATTGAGTCATTAATCTTCTCAGTGTCAAGGCATTGTCATCATTGAACCCAACTAAACGAGTATCCAAGGCAATAAATAGAGCGGAGGCCAGAAGAATAAATAGAGGGGCGAGGAAAACCTTGGCAGCAGAAATGCTACAAATGAATTCCCGGGAAATGCAGAGTAAAGCCAGTGGGCAGGGAAGAAGGAGGAGGAAGCCCTGGTGCCAGGACAGGAGACTGCCCCACCTCGTCAGCTGTGGTCCTGCTCTTTCTAGAGCTCTGGCCTGGTGAGGAAAGCCTGTGTTAGGTTAGCCAGAGGCACAGCAAGCAACTCCGACAGCAAATCAGAGCTCTATAAGAAGAAAGAGTCAATATTTGGGGAATAAAATTTGATGCAGGAGCTTAAAACAAACAATATCAAAGTCTTCAAGCAGAAATGTGCTCAATTGATTACACTGTACTTTGATTACCATTGGAGGGGCAGGGTGAGGAGCTGCCTGACTTTCTGGGTATGGCACTGAAGAAGAACGAAAGAATGCAGAATGTTCTGGGCCTGGTGGCTCATGCCTGTAACCCCAGCACTCTCGGAGGCAAAGGCAGCTGGATTGCCTGAGCGCAGGAGTTGCAGACCTGCCTGAGCGAGAGTGAGATCCTGCCTCTGAAAATACCCGAGTGTTGTGGTGGGCACCTGTAGTCCTGGCTACTTGGGAGGCTGGAGCAAGAGAATCACTTAAGCCCAGGAGTTTGGGGTTGCTGTGAGCTGTGACGGCACAACACTCTACCAAGTGCATGAGACTATCCCAAAATCCAACCAAAAAAAGAGTGCAGAATGAAAAGAATGAAGGAGCAGATGATAGCCAAGGTGTTACCGGGTGAATACTCAGGAGATTACCATTGCTCTGAAAGGATACTAAGGCATGAAATGTGGCCTACGGTGTTGTCATCTAACAGGAAGATGCCCATCAGATGATATTCTGGGTCACATTATGAATTAAAAACTCGGAAGACTAGACATCAAGGCAAGGTTGTCCCTCCTTCTCTTGACCATGGGCGTACAGTGAGTCATCTGTCCTTCCTCACTCACCTGCCTCCCCTGAGGGGCGACCTGTACCTCAGGGAACACAGGTTAAATAAGTATGTGACCCCCAACTTTGTTTTCTCTCTCTTTTTTATTTTGTGGCCAGAGCTGGGTTTGAAGCCACCACCTCCAGCATATGGGGCCGGCACTCCACTCCTTTGAGCCACAGGCACTGCCCTTTTTTTTTTTTTGTAGAGACAGAGTCTCACTTTATCACCCTCAGTAGAGTGCTGTGGCGTCACACCTCACAGCAACCTCCAACACCTGGGCTTAGGTGATTCTCTTGTCTCAGCCTCCCGAGTAGCTGAGACCACAGGTGCCCGCCGCAACACCCCGCTATTTTTTGTTGCAGTTTGGCCAGGGCCAGGCTCGAACCTGCCACCCTTGGTAGATGGGGTCTAGGCCCTACCCACTGAGCCCGGCCCACTCAACTGTCTGGATGTGGGCCGCTGCACCAGCTTCCCAGGGGTAGGTCTCGTTCAGGTCTGAGGTGCTGAAGCACCGAGGTCACAGTCACTACTAGTAGGAGCGAGCATCTCAGCAGCAATCTCTCGGCAGCAATCTTGGCAGGGGAGCGCCGATCAGGCATCCTCCGAGCGAGAAGCAGCGCCAGAGGAGGAGCCCAGCTCTCTTCTCCCAAGGCTATTTACAGACATAACACCCTGGCCGCCCCGCACCACAGGTGTGCAGGCTGCTCACCAACGATGGACAGACTTGCGTGCTCTCGCATCTCACTAGTGAGAGCCAGTGGTGTTAACCCCCTTCCCCAATCCCTTATTGCCAAGTGTTCCTCACGGATGCCTCCTACAGTCAGGGACATTCCATTTCCACTCTTAGTTATTTTAAAGTATCTCCTAACAAACTTATTGCTGGGTGTAGTCTCATGTTGCGCTATCAGGTATTGTACGTTCTATCTATCTATGTAAATATTTTGCGTTAACCGTCTCCCCTTTGTTCGGTAGAGTTCTCCTTGTGGTTGAGTCCCAGACAAAAAAGGTGTGCCAACCCCCACCCCATGCCCATTTAGTGAAAGCAACCCAACCCCTGCCCTCTGCCTCCCTCCTTATTCCTTCCTCAACTTGAAATGAAATTCCAGTTGGGGAAGGACATCAGATTGTCCTGTGTGGACATCAGATTGTCTACTGGCTTCATATTAGCATTGAGTACATTGGACACTTGCTTTTCCACTCTCGTGATACTTTACTAAGAAGAATGTGTTTCAACTCCATCTAGGATATTACGAAAGATTTGAAGTCACCATCTTTTTATAGGCTGAATAGTCCATTCCATGATGTGCATGTTCCACAATTTGTTCATCTTCACGATTGTAAATTGAGCTGTGTTAAAAAAAAATCTAGTGCAAATGTCCTCATGATAAAATGATTTTTTTCTTATGGGTGACGCCTTGTAGTGCAATTGCTGGGTCAAATGGAAGGTCTATTTTGAGTTCTCTAAGCATTCTCCATACATCTTTCCAAAGAGGCTGTATTAGTTTGCAGTCCCACCTCTTTTAGTAGTTTTATAGTTTGAGGTCTTAGATTTAAGCCATTATTTTCATTTGATTTTTGTATATGGCGAGAAATAAGCTTCTGGTTTCATTCTTCTGCTTATGGATATCCAGGTTTCTGAGCACCATTTACTAAAGAGATTGTCTTTTCCCCACTGGATGTTGTTGGCACTTTTGTCAAATATAAGTTCACTAGGGGGCAGCACCTGTGGCTCAGTGGGTAGGTCACTGGCCCCATATACTGAGGTTGGTGAGTTCGAACCCAGCCCCTGCCAAATGCAACAAAAAATAGCCGGGCATCGTGGTGGGTGCCTGTAGTCTCAGCTGCTCGGGAGGCTGAGGCAAGAGAATCACCTAAGCCTAAGAGCGGGAGGTTGCTGTGAGCTGTAACACAACAGCACTCCACCGAGGGCGGCAAAAAAAAAAATTCACTATAGATGTGTGGATTTATTTCTGGGTTCTGTATTCTATTCCATTGATGTATGTGCCTGTTTCAATGCTTTGGTGACTGAAACTCTGTACTATAATTTGAAGGTCAGGTAATGGTGAGGCCTCTAGTTTTGTTCTTTATGCTCAGGATGGCCTTATATGCTGGCTCTTTGTGGTTCCATATAAACTTTAGGGTAGATTTTTGAATCTGTAGATTGGATAGTATGGACAATTTTCACAATATTGATTCTTCCAATCCATGAGCTTAGAACATCTTTTCATCTTTTTGTTTTTGTCTTATTCAACTTTTTTTTTTTTGAAGTTTTCACTGTCATGCTCTTTCCTTTCTTTGGTGAAATTAATTCCCAGCATTTTATTTTATTTGTAGCTGCTGTAAATGGGATTCCATTCTTGGTTTGTTTTGCGGATTGTTTGCTGTTGGCTATAGAAAGGCTGCTGATTTTTGTGGGTTGATTTTGTAACCTGCAACTTGGCTGAACTTGTTTATCAGTCCTAATACTTTTTGGTATAGTCTTCAGGTTTCTTTAGATATCAGCTCATCTCTTCTGCAAACAAGGAGGCGTTGACTCCTTAATCCAGTTCAGATGCCCTTTGTTTCCTTTGTCTGACTGCTCTGGCTGGAACTTCCAGTACCATGTTGAGGAACAGTGGAAGTGGGTGTGGTGTCCTGTTCCGCATCTCGGAGGAAAGGCTTTGGTTTTTCCCCATTCAGTATGATACCTGCTGTGGGTCTGACTCGGGGGCTTTAGGAGACGCTTGGTGCTTTATGGTACTGTGGCTGAGGTGGTACTTGAGTTGAAAAACAAAGTCCTGTGAGCACTTTCCTTTCCTTCCCTTTCCCTGAGTGGAAGAACACTGCTGCTGAGCTGCACTGCTCGGTGTTGGGCAAGGGATGACACAGGCAGCGGCTTGGCCTCCATCACTGGTGGCTCAGTGGGTCATGTGCATCCCGAGGCTCTGGGCCAGCACAGCTGCAGGAATTGCCCAAGGGCTGCAGCCTTTGTGACCCAACTGCCTTCTGGGTTTATTCCAGGCCCCAGGCTGGTTTTTGTCAGCTGGGGGTAGGGCTAGTGGGAACTCAGGCTTTGGGGTATTGGATTTCACTCTGGCCTGTCTAAATGCTCCCTCTGTGGGCACTGGCAGAATTGTGCCCTGTGCTGTGTTCCCCTATGCCAGAACAGCCCTGAAGTTTCAGTGTAAAGTTCCGCAGTGGCTTCACTTCCCCTCCCCCGGGCACAGAGATGCTCGTCTGTTCAGGGCGCTGGTGTGGCCCTGGGGGGAGGGGTCGGGGGGAGGGGGGTAGGCCTCTCTCCTGCCTGTCCTCCGTGTGCTGTAACCCCAGGGAGTGTGATCTCTCCCCAGATTTTCGGTTCTTCCGAAGGTTGTTGCTCGGAGAGCTGTTGAATTTGGCTTTTGTGAGAAAGGAGGACCCCGGAGGTTTCTATTTGCCATCTTCCTGCACCCTCCGTCCTTGTCTTTAATTCGTGGCTGAACTTTACATTCTAATTTGTTTGCCCTGATGAGATATCTTTCTAGCCCGTGAGGGGTACAAACTGTTTCTATGGTCATCCCCCTGCCTCATTACAAAGTGTCATAGTGGTTCCAGTTCTGAGACAATGTCTGTAGGGCACTGACAGAGACGCTTCTGGACAAAAGGCCGGTCAGGCCCTCTGAGCCCTCTTCCGCACTAGGCCTCAACCTTGGCTTTCAGAGACTTGGACGAATGGTAACATAGCGTCTGGCATCTCAAGCCTCCGTCCTCTGGAGCACCCCTGCCCCGTTACAGTGCCTGGCTGAGAGAACTAGAGGCCACTCGAAGCATTTACTCTGTTCTAGCCAAAACCTGGAGACAGGTTCCCTGTGCCCCAGTGTCTGATGGGAAACTGTGGGGGACAAAGGAAACTTCCATGTTACCCTCTGAAGTTTCCCTGAAAAGCACCGACTAGAAGTGGATTTCCAGCATACAAAGATGTCATTGATGACACGCGAAGCCTTCAGAACAAAGATCTACAGACACAAACTTGTCTGTTTATGTTTAGGTCCCAAAATGTACGGACAGCCATGTGGAAACATGATTGGACAAGAATGGCGCGCTCTGATGCTGACGGACCCGGGGGAAACCCCAGGCCTGTCCGTCTGGATCCGTCCTGGCCTCCCTGAGCCCACATGGCTTCCCTCTGCATGTGGGGCAGGTCCCTCTCTGGAATGGAGGTCTTTTGACCTATAATCCACCCATACATTTCAGTATGGTCAGCTGTCACACAGACAGGCGGGGGAAGGTTAGAGTAGCATTTCAGGTTTTATGGCTGGCCTTGGAAAGGGGTTCTGGGAAAGGGTGTTTGTGACCTGCCTTGGGAAGAGTGAGTCTTGTTCCTGTGTCCAGCCTCAGGGCTGAGTGGAACTGGAGGCAGAAGGGCAGGGAGAAGGCCGGAGAGGAACTTCGCTTCTGAGGCCTTCATTTTGGAGTATTATTTTCTGGGTCCCAGCAACAGTTAGCAAACTTAGATGGGTTTCACATAGACCAAACCCCCTTTCCAGCTTGTTGTCACTTCACTCCCGTGGCTGCCCTGAGCCCCTCCTCATCCCCGTCCCCGTTTCGTCACTTTCAGTTTAAAATACCCAGTCACCTCTGCACAAATCAAGTGCTAATTCAAGTCTGTCCTCCCCACTTGAAGTAGTGTCTGGCTTTGTTTATCTTGGACACTATTTAAACCAGACTAGGTTGACCGCCCTAGATCACAACACAGGAAGAAGGAACAAACGGGGGAGGCTGCCTGGGAAACTTCCAGGGAAAGAGACAATGTGCACATTCACTATCGCCGCAGCTTAATTTCCTCCTTGTTTTCATTAGATCAACAAATAAACGCCATTCTCCTTTTAGCTTCCGCCTTTTCCTCCCACACTCCGTCACCTGGTGTGCAACCTACACTTTCGGGACCAGTGATCCAGAGAGCAAACTTCTGCAGAGAAAGCAGACTTGAAATTCACGCCCCAGAGTCCACATCTCATAGGAGATGGATTCCACACGGGGCGATTCAGACTCTCCCCCGGTCAGCCCTGGCCCAGAAATGCCAGGCTCTCACACGGGCACGACATTGCCAGTACAGATGGCGCTCCCGTCTGACAAGCAGGGCTTTCTTGGATCCACTGGCTCTGTGCCCAGTAGATGAAAATCACAAACAGGACAGATTCAAGCCACTCTTGTCTTCTTGAAATAAGCGATTCATTTTTTCAGGGAGCTATTTTTAATAGTATTAGTTATTTGGCAGCTGTTTCTAAAATGGCTTCCACAATTCTGAGAAGCTGTGATTCATCCTTTGGCCTGACATAGTCTTGGGTACATGGAAATTCCAGGGGGAGTTATAAATGTCACTTTTCATGCCTGGAGCTCACAAAGTCCTCTGTACAACGAAAAGTAAGATTCGGCAAATTCCATGACAATGGGAAACAAGAAC
The DNA here is from genome assembly GCA_963573935.1 of Arctocebus calabarensis. Classification (NCBI taxonomy): domain Eukaryota; kingdom Metazoa; phylum Chordata; class Mammalia; order Primates; family Lorisidae; genus Arctocebus; species Arctocebus calabarensis. Next base: position 23,315 of record CAUYON010066411.1, on the reverse strand, counting down.
CAGTATTCAGTGAGTTGTCGGTCAAGCACTCTTGTGCTGCCCGTGTGGGAATCACAGTCATTAATTACCAACTGGAAGCCACCAAGGGGGGGTCTCTGACTCTGTCCCCTAATCTGGATGGAATTATTTCTTCCAGGCCATTTTCTGGCAGATAGTTGTTTTTACATTTGCTTGTATTTCTTTTTTCTCTCTTTTATTTTTTACAATATATGTATTTTAGAAAAAATAAAGTAAGTGTAACATTTTTTGGTTTCGTAATATTTAGCTTATTCTTATTTGCTTTTCATATTTAGTATAAAATATTTCAAAAAGTACAAAAGTATGCAAAATAAAAGTCTACCAACCAATAACACCTTCCTCACTCACATTTTCTAGAATTAATCACTATTTTGGTTCATCTTATTTCACTTTTTTAGATATGAATTTATTATGCTAGATTTAAGACAGGTGAGGTTACCACGGCTACCATTTTGTTGGAGATGCTTCCAGAAATTTTCCAAACATATAGGAGGTCTGCCAATTACGTTTGCAAACTCATCCTACAAAAAGTGCTATCTCCCTCATTGCTGAATATTACCACACGCAACTTCAAAGAACTCCCCTTGGGAAGCTGTGCACCGGCCTTGGTGCTTTGTCCACCCTTCAAAGCAATTTTGGAATTCTTTCTCTGGATTGGCCATGAGAGCTGCCACTGTATGAGGTCTGAGAATTAAGTTTGCAAACCCGCCACTGTGCGCTTGCATTAACAACATTGTACAAACGACTCAGTAAAGTTTCCTAACCTTGGTGTATCAGTGTCTCACAGCGTCTACTCGTGTTGACACATGGTAGTGTCTTCCTGAGCGGCGTCCTTTATTGTTGATACTTATTTTTGTGTGCCATATGACGAGAGCTCTGATGCTCATTCCAAAAGAAGAGTTATAAAATTGCTCTGGTGGACCAGTTGTTGGCATCCGTGCATAACTTCCTGAGGGGGATACTTCAAAGGTGACCCTAGTGATGTCCAGCAATGAAATATATAGCACTTTTTCTAGGATGAATTAGCAAACTTAATTGTCAGATCTCATACATGCAAACACCTATATTTACATAGTTATTATTTTTATTTACCTTTTTCTGCTTTTAGTTGGAACTATATTACTTATACAAACCTGCATTTTCTATTTTGCTCTTTTATTTGGCATTTCTTTCCACACTGGCACAGTTGCCTTTATAAGGGTTGTACAGCATTTCTTTTATGGAAGCACCATCATTTATTTAATTGCTTCATATTATTGGAAATTCAGCTTGTTCTGGGTTTTTACTACAACGATATGATGCACTAAACATCCCCACACTGAGCAATCTTGGCAAATCGGTCGATTTCTAGCATGGGATCACTAGTATATGAATTGCAAATTAACCTAATTACATTTGGAGAAAGTTTGCATGAGTCATCATCCCTGTCAGGATTGAGAATTATATTTAATGTATTTTTAGGTATTTAGAATTGTGGTAAAATACAGGTAACATAAAATTTTCTGTCTTAACCAGTTTTAAGTGAACAATTCAGCCTTCGTACGTTCACATTGCTGTACGGCCGGCACCACCACCTACCCAAGAACTCTTCCTCTTCCCAAACTGAACTCTAGACTCTCGTCTCCCTCCCCCTCAGCGCCTGTACCCACCATTCTACTTTCTGTTTCTACGAATTTGACTCTGTAGGAACCCCATGTGAGTGGAATCTTACAGTACCCACCCTTTTCTATCTGGCTGACTTCATTTAACATACCGTCCCGAAGGTCCATCATGTAATAGCATGTCAGAATTTCTTTGCTGTTCTAGGCAGGATCATATTTCTTTGCGTGCCTATCCCATATTTTGTTTACTGATTCATCCATCAATACACACTTGTTTAATGTATTTTATTGTTTGTTAAGTTGCAAATTTCCTGATCCTTTAGCAGTCTAATTTAACATAAGAAACTTGAGAAAACACACCTATATGATTTAATTGTAGGTCAGTGGTCCCACTGCCTTGCTTTACAGGAGGAGAGGCGGCACTGAGGCTCTGGCCTTCTCTTATGCATGTTCCTGAAGCCCTCCTTACCAGCACCAGAGGACACATCAGGGCAATGGGTTGGTGGTATCATTGCTCATTAGTAAGAAGAGGTGGGTGAAGAGTGGAATAACGCCATTACTGGATTTTTATACTATTCTCTTTTAATTTTTAGTGAAACTTTGTGCAGAAATTTAAGAAATACAGTATCTGCAGTTAAATTTTGAGCCCATTGTCTGTCTTCACAGAGAGACCGTGGGCTTTGCTTTGCCCATGTAACTTCATGACGTTAGATTTGGGGAAACTCATTTTGTTGAAATTCCTTTGGGTTTTTTTTATTTGAAGAACTTAAATGATTTTCTTTTTAATCAAACTTTCCTCCCCAAACAGTTATAGGACACGGGCTCTCTTGATTTTCTTCTTACTTTTTGCCCACAGGCTCCCAATTTCACCTCATGGTCAGACTCATAAATGGGAAAAAAGTGAGGTGGAAGATAAATTACAAATATATTCCAGCCGCTGCATGATGAAAACCAATAAATCTAATTGTTAAATAAAGCAAGGAAAATCATTTTTAGATGTGACTGAATAGAGAAAGGGTGCTGTTTACATTATTTTTGTTGTTCTTGAAGCCCTGGCTTTTCTGCAGATACAGACTCATAAATCTTTTTAACAGCACCTCGAAATAGATAAGGCACATTAGCATTAGAGAACAATCCAGGCTTTGGGCAGCACCTGCTGTAGAGTTGGCACTTAGGTAACTCGCTGCTGAAATGCGGAAGAAAACCACAATCATGTTACAGACCACAGAAGTTATTTATTCCACCACTCGCTAAGAACTTAATATTTAAAGCCACAGGCTTGCATACATATACTGTATATTTTGCCAAAACAGAACACTTTGGGTGGTTACACTATTTTACTAAGCTCACTTTATAAAGGGTATTTATAGAAAAGAGCCTCCTAAGATATTGAAAACATTACTTAATATAGTTTACGTACAACTTTTCCCCCAGAAGCCATATCTAGTGTGAGAAACAATATGCAATTATATCATGTTTCCTGACAGATTTCCTGTTTTGTTTTGTTTTTTGGTTTCCATCTTAATCCTTTATTACAAGGTTTTCTTAGAAAACATGATGGCCTTTCTTTCAGGGAAATAAACAAAGTATTATAAATTTCTGAGGGTATAGACAAAAGGAAATTTAGAACTTCCTGAATAAAATTAGAAGTATTTGTTTTTTGTAGCTACATGGGTGGAAAAAAAATCCATAAATTATGAGGAAAGTGGTGTTTACAGTACAAGTCCTATGAGGTCAGTCAGCTCGGGTTAAGCAAGACGGAACTGCAGGACCGGAGTCTGCCGATGCCCCAGGTGAGAGCAGGGCCAGCCCCCGCATGGGTCTGCACACCGGTGCCCTCACACGCTCCTGTGTGACTTCAGACACTGCCAATGGCTTTTCAAGTGATCCCAGAGACAGGCATCCTTGACTCTCAGAAGGGAAGGCAGAGCAGGACCAGGGCCCCAGATTCTGTCAAACTCCTCTTGAACCAAGCGCCCCAAAGAGAAGAGCTTTTAGGGAGACCAATTCAGTAAAACATTCCTCTCTCAGGTCACTTTGTGACAATCCAGGAACAGCTGATCTTTGGTGGCAATGGAATGATCACAACATCAACAAAATAAGAGAAAAACAGGAGAGGCACTACTTCACTGTCGTAGTTTTAACTGCACAGCGCCAGACGGGTGCTGTGTCTCTGCTGCAGGACCCAGATTTTATTTGGGGGAGCCAAACGTGCTCTTGATGTCCTGGTCTACCAAGCAAAATATGCCAAAAGACTTTTAAAAATGTTATTATTTTCGAATTCACTTAAATGGGTTTGTTTTTTGGGTTTTTTAGGTGTTTCATCTTCAGGTTTATAAAACCAGCCCTACAGAAGGTTTTCTCTTCCACCTTCACCTTTTCTTTCTTTCCTTTCTTACTTTGTTACGACCAAGTTTGATTGGATAGTGTAATTAGAAAAAGTATTTATTGTTTTTGAGACAGAGTTTCACTATGCCACCCTCTGTAGAGTGCTGTGGCGTCACAGCTCACAGCAGCCTCAAACTCTTGGGCTTAAGTGATTCTCTTTCCTCAGCCTCCCAAGTAGCCTGCCATGATGCCCGGCTAATTTTTTGTTGCAGTTGTCGTTGTTGTTTAACGGGACTGGGCCAGGTTCGAACCCACCAGCTTTGGTGTATGTGTCTGGCACCCTATCCACTGAGCTACGGATGCCGCCCCAAAAGTATTCTATAAAAATATGCCAGTAGCTAAGTGCGTTAATTCACATGGAAACCGAGCCTTCTGGTTGATACTTACCTGCAGGTCCATTTCTCTTCCACGGCACCTTAGATGCAAGTCTTCTACTTGAGTTCTAAGTTCTGCTTTGTTTTCCTCGATACTGCAGTCTCCTTTGAAAATAAATTCATTTTTTATTTGACAAATAAAAATTGTATATATGTATCATGGAATCAACCTGAATGTCCATCATCAGATGAATAGATAAGGAAATGGGCGTGTACCCATGAAGGAACACTATTCAGCACTAAAAAAGAAGGAAATCTTTCTTACGAAGAATTTGTTTTTATTTTGAAAGTGGAAATTTTTAAAAAGTATAACAAACCCTAAATAAATGTGTGTGCCCACTTTCCACATTAGAAATCATTGGATTTGTCTTATTTATTTATTTTGGCGGGGGCTGGGTTTGAACCCACCACCTCCGGCATATGGGGCCGGCACCCTGCTCCTTCAAGCCATAGGGGCCGCCCGATTTGTCTTTTTTAAGTAAAAAAATAAACATATTAGTAAAACAGCAATCCCTTCTCTCCTGTTTCCAATCTGGTCACCTCCTTGCTTCCTAAAAACGATTTACTTTTCTCAGTTTGATATACATTCTGGTCCCCTTTTTCTAACTTCGTATTATGCACGTGTGAATACGTGAGCAGGGGAAGTGTTACTGTGTTTTAAAGTTTTCTGGGCCTGGTCTCCTGCTCCTGCAGGACTCTGCACCTCGCTTCATTTCCGTTACATCTGTCCGTCCGTATCATTGTACAAACACACCACAGTGATTCCTCTTCTGACTCCGCCATGCATATTCCTGTGACGGCCTCTCAGGCAGACATGCCCGGGCTTCTCTTGGGTACATCCATAGAACTAGAGTGTTCTGGTCTGATATGATGCCTATGTTAATATGAAGTAGATACTGTCAAATGGCTTTCCAAAGGGGTGGAGCCAGTTATGTCTTTCTCCATAAAATTACTGCAAGGTACAGGTCTATTTGAAGCAGGCTGTTAGGTAGGCCTCCAAAATCTCTGGAAGAGAAAGAGAGGAAAGCAAATGATTTATTAAATTTGCCAAGTTTTATTAAAATAATGACACAAAACTGGTTGCTATTACTACCTTTTATTATGTATACTTCTGTCAAGATGCTGTGCCTTGTTCAGGTTTGAAGTATACGGGACCTGTAACTGTCAGCCGCCCTTATCCATAACCACTTCACTCAAGTTTGGTTTTCTATCTGTTCTGCTTTAAGGGAAAATCCTTACTTTTCCATTCTCTCTGATGACAGCATTCACAGGATCTAATGCCTATAACTATATACAACTTTTTGGTAGAGATTCACTGCTGGAAACTACCATCAACAAGGCTGTGCATGGCCCTGGCCACTCTGGCCCCCTGGGCTTTAGCACACACACCTTTATGGGCTGTCACTGCAGGCTTGTTTAACTTCTCATTCTGGCCCTCAAGGCATTTAAATGGCCCTTTGAGGCTTTCTGCTTTCTTCCTGCCTCATGGTTCTGAGAACCTCGAAGGAAAAAATAAGTATGTGAACAAATGTTTAGTAATTCTAAAAGGCTCTCTTTCCAATCAAGAGAACCTCCCGCACTCCTGACCTAACCCAAAAGAGATATCAGGAAAAAACAAACGTGCGTACTCTGTCTTAGGGTTCCAGCATTTTAGAAATTATAACCACTTCCTTGCATAATTTTTCACTCTTAAATTAGACTTTTTCCCATTATAGTAGAAGATTTTAAAATTAATTTGAATAAAACAAAATATGTCGCATTTTCAAAGATTTTTTTAAAAATTGCTTAACGCATGATAATTTCTCTAAATCTTAAGTTTAACTTATTCTTTGTATTTGTTAAAGGACTGATGAGGCTTTCAGAAGAAAGCCCAATCAGTACATTGGAAACCCACCAAGTGCTTACAACTTTGTCGATGGTTTTGAATGGAAAAATAAACCGCTTTTCGTGTGCGTTCACACCGCAGTTACCAGCACAGAAGACTCCGCGACCAGATGTTTCCGGCCGCTTCCTCACACAAGCAGTGGGTGCCGCCAGTGTCCTCCAACTCGGTCCCGCGCTCCTCACCTGGACACACCCCAGACTTGCAGGGAAAGGCCTGGATCCCACAGGCCCGTCCCCTGCTTCTGCGGCCAAGCACAGGCCCTGGTGGCTCTGCCCGGCCACTCGGCTATAAACGTGGGCTTCCCACGCCCTGGCCTTGGAGTTCAGTGAATTTGCTAGAGCAACTCACAAGGTATTACAAAGGATCCAGATGAAGAGCTACTAGGGTGAGGTATGGTGAAGGGGCGTGCAGATCCCATCACCCTCCCTGGGGGCACCACCTTCCAGAAAGCTCCGCAGGTTCAGCTGTTCACAAGCTCTCTGGAACCTTTGGGGTTTTACGGAGGCTTTATTACACAGACATCATCGAATAAAACAATGGCTGTTAGTGATCAACTTAACCTTCAGGCCCTCGACCCTAATCCCCAGAATTTAGGAGATAGCGCTGTGCTGACCCTTTCATCCTGCCTCGGTCTTTCCTGTGCCCAGTCCCCATCCTGATGTTCCCTAGGGTGCCAGCCACCAGTCAACCAACCGTCAGCAAACAAAAAGACATCACTGTGGAGTTTCGAGGGGTTTAAGGAGTTGTACGCCAGGAGATTGGGGACAAAGGCTGAATACATATTTCTCAGTAGCACTGAGAAATCTGTTAAGCACTATAAAAGATGCATTTTCTTTTTAAAAATTGTTTTGGTTAAAAAGTACATTTAAAAAGGAACTTATAGCATCAATAAAGTTCTTAATTATCCTGGGAGCACAGGTATAAATCTACATATAGGGAGTCAGCTGGGACAGTGTCAGGGTGTGCTTGCCTGGCCCTGTGCTGGGTCCCTGCAGAGGAGCTGACTGTAAACTGCATGCTGCAGACACTGGGGCTGCCATAATGTCCTTTCCCTGTGTCTTCTTGTTTGGACCTCTTTAAGTCTGATGTGCCACCTCGTGATATATCCCATCAGACCTTTGCTTGGTATTCCTGTGATACACGTAGCTATAGGCAGATGTTACAGCTCAAATGCACGGGTATGCCATGGCCCAGAAAGGACATCTCAAAAGCAAGAGTGGTGGTTCTTTTAGCTTCTGGCCACTCAAGGAAACGGGTGTAATATTTAGAGCAAATCAAACTTAATAACTTTTTCTGATAGAAATAATAACTTAATAACTTATTCTCAAACTTAATAACTTATTAAGGGAGTTTATATTAAAAAGCCAAATAGTCATAACAAGAAACAGAAGGCTTTGGTCTATAGAGCTCTGTTTTTCTTTATAACAGTTTTCTTTTGATACCTTTACAGCTAGGGTGACCAATTGTCCCCCTTTGCCCAAGACTGAAGAATTTCCCGGGATGTGGAATTTTTCTGTTTTTTGTTTTGATTTGTTTTGTGAGATGGATGTCTCCCTGTGTTGCTCAGACAGGTCTCAAACTAGATGAGTTGGGTATTGCGAGCTAGGCTCATGTGATACATTATACTGATTCTTTCTTAAAAAATGAGATTTAATTTCATTCCCTATCAAATTATGTCTAATCTTTCAAGGTCCCAGAAATCTTGTGGTTGGGAGAGTCATGGGCTTTAAAGCACGGTTGTTAATATCTCACATTTGCCTAACACTTCTCAAGGTACTTTACATCTATTTTTCTCTATTATTTGCTCTATAGGTCCTGGAAATATATAGACAATTACTGTTATGTCCTTTTTTGTAGGTGAAGACAATAAAGACAGAGAAAATTGTGGGAGGTGGACAGGCTGAATTCCTCATGGGCCTTCCCACTCCAGATAAGGTGCCCAGTCAGGGGAATGTCTGCATGACCATCCCTGTGGGGAAGTCAGCGGAGATGGCAGCTGAGACCATCAACGAGGAGCATGGCTGGAGAAGTGAGATGTCTGTCTGAGAGACGAGACTTGCTCCAGCTGCACTGTTACCTGGCTACCTCAGGTGTTCCCTTACCCTATGTCCTCGCTTAACTTCTACTCCAACTTCCTGGGGGCTACAATCTCCTCTCCCTCATTCTTAACCTTGACTGCTAACTAATGACTGCTGCGCATTCTTGCATGAAACTCTGTTATGTTCCCAATAAAAAGATTCTGGGAAACAGGACAAGTGCTGCATTGTTCTCACGCGGCCCCCTAGGCACATGGAATAGTGCATGCCCTTACAGGCTTGTAGCTTTATGCACCAAGTTCGGTGCAAGCTTCGTCCTTTCCTCCGCCATCTCCCTTGCTGACCACTGTCTCAGGTTGGGGTCAACTAGACTCCCAACAGATAATGGCAAACAGTAAAATCTCCGAGGCAACATACATCCATGTTTTCTAATACCCAGTCTGCTCCTAAATTATGCCATGTACTTGGTAGGATTTCAATAAAGATTTTTATCTGGAAAAAAAAACCACTAAAAATTAACTAATTCAGTGGCTTAAACATTTACAATAGTAGAATCATATTGTTAATTCATCCCTTTCCCTGTGAACTTTTTTCTAATGTTCAACCTCCTGAGAACCCAGTTGGAAGGCACTGATGAAGTCCATCCTGTGTTTCTGCTGGACCAGGAAACAACCCAGAGACAGCACCGAGATAAGCTTCAGATCACCCAGTTGGTTACAAAGAATTGGAATGCAGCCCATGACTTGGAAATTCCATGGATTCTGAAATTCCAATTCATGGCATTGGAATGCAGCCCAGGGGTCTGAACTACCAACTAACCATCACTGCTTGAACTTTTCATACTCTACCTTATCTAAGCAGCTATCATCATCTGCACTGTATTGTTTAAATTCTTTTATTCCCTGGCTTCATTTATAATTGCTTACATTTTTAATAGAGCTAAGTTGAAAACGTAAATCAGAAAATCACTTCACAGTTCACTATTTTTGTTGTTAGTGGAATTCTATTCAAGCATTTAAGCAATTGCATGGGTAAATTACCATGAATGCAATAAAATACTATAGTTGGCAATGTGAGCTTATCGCTGTTAGTACATAGAACAGCAAAAACATTTCACCATGAGAAATGCCACAAAGTGACATTGACAAAATGGGAAAGCAGACAGGCAAAACTCACATCCCTCCACAGACACAGAAAAACAAGCAAAATTGCCAGAATCAACGTTACAGGAAAAGCTAAAGATTTACTGAATCACATGAAAGCTGAATGAAGAAAAAGACAAGTTAAAAATGGTAGGAACGCTTTGTGGCATTTTTTATTTGCACTTGTTCCATCCTTTCTCCAGCTCAGCAGAGGTCTTGAGTATGGCCACTTGTTCTAGAGAGAGCAGAGCAGATCTTATTTGTGAATTATTGTTTTTGTCTCTTCTAACTTGTTGAGGGCTACCTGAAGAACTGTGGCAAGTTGTTCATCTCTGTTTTGCCTAATTTGAAACTTGCTCAGGACAGGAATTGGTCAAAAATGTTGCAAGGCGAATGAAAAATACCATACCTGCCTTCAGCAAAAGATTACAGTTGAAATATGCACTAGACCACCTAAATCCTGGGAGAAAAGAATGTAGGGAGAGTTTACTTTGGAAATTAGACATTCAAAAGCATTTGTGTATAATGGGAAATCTAGAAATCCTCCTAGAAGCCCAAGGAAGGATGCATACTCCAAAGGATCTGAGAAAATCTTAAACTTTCACTGCTCAATCTCTAGGCTCAATGCAAGAAAGAAATGGAGGCTGATACAGGGTTGTAAGGAGCCTAAATATTGCAGAAAAAAGTGCATCAGGATAGAGCCCTCTGCAAAGACTGACAGAGGCAATGTTTTGGGCTATTTTCTTTTCTTTTTTTATTTGTTTTATTCTTTAGTTCTTCATGTTCAAATAAATCTCTGTCAAAACAACAACTAAATTCTGCTGAAGGAATAGAAATTTCAGGGAGACACAAGCAGGGATTACAGTCTTTGCAAAACAGATTGAAAGAGTCACTAAAGAAATGATTATATTGGTTAGGGTTTGGATGGGAGTCTGACAGGGAATATCAGCTGCAATGGGCTTACAAAAATTAAAATTAAATTTTAAAGGGGAGGAGCAAGATGGCAGCCGAGTAACAGCTTCTTGGCAACTGGGAATGGTGAGTCTGGGGAGAGAAGACTCCAAGCATCTCTGGCTGGTAGGATCTGCCCAGAAACATCCCATTGGGGACACAGAGAGGCAGCGTGTGACCTCTGGACCCCATGAGGAGGATGAGTGGAGAACTGGCACGTGTTCGTGTGTGTTCATTCCGTCTAATCCCGCCAGCAGCTGTAAATTCAGCAGCAGTGAGAGGCAAACTGGAAAGGCCTTACCTGTGAGCTGTTTGGGTTTTTTGAGGCTTGGCACTCAGTTGAACTACCTTGGGAGAACTGGGGCAAGAATGCAGAGGACTTAAAGCGTTGTCTAGGGCCCCAGACTGAGCTGCTGAGCCAGACGGAGCTAATAGTGTTTGGCTGTGGGCCACTTGGAGCCATTGTGGGAGAACTGCCCTGGCAAGCTCCACCCCCAGGGTCACAGAGCTAGGATTGATCTGGTGACCTTGGGTGAGTAATCTACTGACTGAGCAGCCTAAAGCTGGGGACTGAAATGCCTTATAGCCCTGACCCTCAGGGGCATAGAGTGAGACAGGTTTTGGCACACTGGGCAAGTGGAGAGCCACTTCAGGAGTTATCCTGAAGCTTTTCTGGGAAAGCTTCTACTTAACCAAGATTAGCAGTTTAAAGGCAGAGGAGAGATTTGAGGGGTTTGAGAAATCAGCAGAGGCCTCCAGTCTTCATCTCATACAGTTGTACCAGCATTGTGATTAACATCTCATACCCCAGAAGATCACCTGTTGCCCAGACAATATCCAGCAAGATACATATACTGCTTTGTTTTTGTTTTTGTTTTTTTGTTTTTAATTTCAACATTTTTCCTATTTTTTTTTTCAGTTTCTGCCCAGGGGTGGGTTTGAACCCACCACCTCCAGGATATGGAGCCAGTACCCTACTCCTTTGAGCTATAGGTGCTGCCTTTTCCTATAGATTTTTCTTTTCTTTTTTTTTCTAGTCCTTTTTCCTCTTCTCTTCTTCATTTTTCTAGTTTAAATACAATTTTCCAATGTTGCCTTTTTCAACAATTAGAACTTCATTTTTGCTAGTGTTTCTACCACTATTATTTGGTTTTCTCCCAAGTTTTATCCCATAAAGTTTTCTGTTTGCTTGTTTTGATTTGATTTATAGCATTTTTGCCTTTTCTCTCTACTTGGTGGAGGTGGAGTACTGTGTCCGAACAGGCCAGCAAAGAGCTGCTGAACTCAAGGGAACCACCCAACCCAGCATCCCCAGAGTCAGAGTACCCTACTGTACACCTATATTGCTCCTGTTTCCCTCTTTCTGTGCCTCTCTTCTTTTTGTCAATATTCCCTTTTACTCACCCCATCTCCTTTCTCTTTTTTCTCTTTATTTCTTTTTCCCCTTTTTGCTCTTCAATCTTCTCATCCTTTTGGTCCTGTACCAAAAGGACTCATTGAAACCCTAGCCCAGAGCTATGGCAACTTAAAGATCAAGAGGAAGTGAAAGGAAAATTAGGGCAAGGAAACAGATAAAATAAATCACTCATGAGGAAGAATGAGCAGAAAACTCTTGGCAACATGAAAAACCAGTCCAGAGCAGCTATGGGGTAGCTGCTGCAGAGGATTCCACCTTACAAAGAAACGTTAGAAATGACAGAAAGGGAACTTAGAATACAGATGATGAAAACAATGAAGGAAATGATGGAATCAATGAAGGAAACTGCTGGTAAAATGGAAAAAAAAAAAGAAAATCCAAAAACAGAATCAAATAAGAGATGAACAATATGAAGAATATAGAAAGGATATAGCAGAGCTGAAGGAAGTGAAGCAGTCAATTAGGGAACTTAAAGATGCAATAGAAAGTATCATGCAGAAGAAAGAATGTCAGTGATAGAGGACAAAGCTCTTGAGATAGTTAAAGATGCAGAAAGGAAGAGAGAGAAAGCAGAACATTCACTGACAGAATTAAGGGACTTTATTATGAAGGATTCAAACATATGAGTTATAGGTATCCCAGAAGGGGGAGAAGGGGGAGAAGAATGCCCCAGAGGAATGGAAGCCATACTAGAGAATATTATAAAAGAAAATTTCCCAAATATCACCAAAGATTCTGACATAATCCTTTCAGAGGGATATTGGACCCTCGGTTGCCTCAACTCTAACTGAGCTTCTCCAAGACATTGTGATGAGCCTGTCCAAAGTCAAGACAAAAGAAAAGATTCTTCAAGCTGCCAGGAATAAGCACCAGTTGACCTACAGGGGCAAATCCATCAGAGTGACCACAGACTTCTCTAATGAAACTTTCCAAACAAGAAGGCAATGGTCATCTACCTTTAATCTACTTAAACAGAACAATTTCTAGCCCAGAATTCTATATCCTGCAAAGTTAAGCTTTAAAACTGATGGAGAAATCAAATCATTTACTGTACTGAAGGGATCCTCCTGCCTCAGCATCTGGAGTGCAGATGTGAGCCACCATGCCCAGTCAAAAATTCTAAAGCTCAAAAGTAAAATAACTGAAATGAAAAAATACCCTACAGGTATTCAACAGTACTTACAAAAGGCAGAAGAGAGAACCATGAACTTAAAGATAGGACAATTAAAATTATCCAGTTCAGGAGCAGGAAGAAAAAAGAATGAAAAAAAAATGAGCAAAATGTAGGGACCTGTGGGACTTCATCAAGTAGACCAAACATGCATTATGGAGTCCAGGAAAGCGAATAGAGGGAGTGTAGAAAGTATATTTGAAGAAATAATGGTCAAAACTTTGCCAAATTTGATGAAAGACACCAAACTACAAATTCAAGAACCTCAACAAACTCCAGTAGGATAAGCTGAAAGAGAACTCAACTGAAACCCATTATAATCAAACTGTTAAGCCCATGTACAAAGACAGAATCTTGAAGCAGTGGGAGAGAAGTGACTTATCATGTACAGGAATCCCCAATGAGATTAACAGGCAATTTCTCATTAGAGACCACAAAGGCCAGAAGACAATAGGATGACATAATTTAAGTGCTGGAAGAAAAATAAAAAGTTGTCAACAAGAACTCATATATGGCAAAACTACCTTTCAAAAGTAGTAAAATTACTGGCTCGGCGCCTGTGGCTCAGTGGTCTGGGGCGCCAGCCACGTACACCTGAGCTGGCAGTTCGAATCCAGCCTGGGCCTGCCAACCAACAATGACGGCCACAACCCAAACAAAAATGGCCAGGCGTTGTGGCGGGTGCCTATAGTCCCAGCTACTTGGGAGGCGGAGGCAGGAGACTCGCTTGAGCCCAGGAATTGGAGGTTGCTGTGAGCTGTAATGCCACGACACTCTACCCAGGGTGACAGCTTGAGGCTCTGTCTCAAAAAAAAAAAAAAAGTAGTAAAATTAGGATATATGTACATAAAAACAAAGCCAAGAGAATTTATTGCTTGTTAACCTATCCTTAAAAAACTGCTAAGGGGGAGGTCCTTCATGTTTAAGTAAAAGGACACCAGTAAAAGGCAGTAACTCAAAGCCATAAGAAGAAATAAATACCTACAGTAAGGGTTTCTACAGACATAAATATAAAAATTAGTATTTTTGCATTTATGGTTTGAAACTCCAGGTTTTATCTACATGACATAAAGGACAATTGCATAAAAATAAATTATGAATCTGTTATTAAGGACACAATATATACAGATGTAATTTGTGACAAAAACAACAACCTAAAGGGGCCATAGCTGTATGGCAACAGAATTTTTGTTTGCTATCAAAGCTAAATTGGTATCAATTCTAACTACATAGTTTGCGGTATGTTTAGAATGCTAAATGTAATCCCCATGGTAACAACTAAGAATATGTCTAAAAAATATACACAAAAGGAAGTGAGAAGGGAATCAAGATGATATGCTAAAAAAATCAACTAAACACAATACAGGCAGTAATTTAGAAAGCATAAAACATATAGAAAACAAATAGCAAAATGACAAAAGTAAGTTCTTCTTTATTATTAATTACTGTAAGTGTAAATGGATTACGTCCTCTAATCAAAAGACAGAGATTGGGTTTTAAAAAATGAACCAACTATAAGCTGTCTACTAGGAAACTCATTTTAGATCCAAAGACACAAATAGATTGAAAAGATGGAAAAACATATCCATGCAAATAGGAACCAAAAGACAGCTGGGGAAGCTACACTTATATCAGACAAAATAGATGCTAATTAAAAACTGTCAAAAAAGACAAAGAAGGACATTATATATTGATAAATGGTTAATTCATCAAAAAGATTAAACATTCCTGGCTCGGCACCTGTGGCTCAATGGGCTAAGGCGCCAGTCACGTACACCTGAACTGACGGGTTCGAATCCAGCCCGGGCCTGCCAAACAACAATGACAGCTACAACCAAAAAATGGCCGGGCATTGTGGCGGGAGCCTGTAGTCCCAGCTACTTGGCAGGTGGAGGCAAGAGACTCGCTTGAGCCCAGGAATTGGAGGTTGCTGTGAGCTGTGATGCCACATCACTCTATCCAGGGTGACAGCTTGAGGCTCTGTCTCAAAAAAAAAAAAAAAAAAAATTAAACATTCCTAAACATGTGCACCAAACATCAGAGTCCCAAAATATGTGACACTCACACTGACAAAACTGAAGGGAGGGAAAGGCAGTTCCATACTAACAGCTAAAACTTAAACATACCATTTTTAATAATGTATAGATCAGGGGACTTTAACAAACGTGTAAACCAACTAAGAACTACTCATATCTACAGCATCACACTCCAAAATCCCAAAATGCACACTCTTCTCAAGTGCATATAGAACATTCTTTAGGATTGGACCATGTATTAGGTACAAAACTAGTCTCAATATATTTAAAATAATTGAAACCATAAGGAGTATCTTTTCTGAGCATAATGAAATGAAGCTACAAATAAGTAACAGGAGGAAAACCAGAAAATGTACAAATTAAACACACTTTTAGCTAACAATGGGTCATAGAAGAAATAACAAGAGAAATTAGAAAATACTTAGAAACAAACAAAAAGGAAACAGACCAAAACATAAGTAGAGCAAAGGTACAAGTCAGAGGAAACTTTATAGCAGGTAAACACCTGCATTAAGAGAGGTAAAAAATCCTGGATTAATAACCTAATTTTATATCTTTAGGAACTAGAAAGAGAAAAGTAAAGTAAATCTAAAGCTAGAAGAAGGAAGAAAATAGTGAAGACAGAATAGAGATAAATAAAATAGAGGATTGAAAAAATCCTGGAGAGAAGCAATGTAACTAAAAGTTGATCTTTGAAAGATCTACAAAACTGGCAACTCTTTAGTTAGACTGACACACAAAATAAAAAAGAAAAGAGAGAAGACATAACCAAAATCAGAAATAAAAATAAAGCACATTATTATTGACCTTACAGAAATTAAAAGGATTGAGATAAATACTATAAACCATTATGTGGCAACAAATTGGACAACCTAGATGAAATGGACAAATTCTGAGAAGCACACAAATTACCAAAACTAACTCAAGATGAAATATGACATCTAATCCTTAGTTAGGAGGCTAAGGCAGGAGGATTTCCTGAGGTCCAGAGTTCTAGACCAGCCTGTGTATTGTAATCAGACTCCCATCTTTTTAAAATTTAAATTTAAATTTTTATTATTATTTTAGGTTAATTTGAGGGTACAAAGAATTCGTTTATAATGTTTGCATTTGTCAGGTAGAATCCCCCTTATAATTGTGTCCCACCACCAAGAGGTGTGCCATATATTGTGGCCATTAAGTGGGAGCACACCCATTCCCCGTCCTCCTCCCCTCTCCCTGCTTCCTTTTTCTCCTGCCTCCCACCTTGAATTGCTTTGAGTTTTTCTCTTATGTGAGTGTGTATTAGATCATCTACTGGCTTCATTTAGTATTAAGTACATTGAATACTTGCTTCTCCATTCTCATGATACTTTACTAAAAGGAATGTGTTTCAGCTTCATCCAGGTTAATACAAAAGATAGTCTCCATCTTTTTTAATGGCTCAATAGTATTCCAAGGTATACATGTACCACAGGTTGTTAATCCATTCTTGGGTCGGTTGGCATTTAGGTTGTTTCCGCATTTTGGCAATTATAAACTGAGCTGAGATCAACAGTCTAGTAAAACTGTCCTTATGATAAAATGATTTTTTTTTTCTTTTGGGTAGATGTCTACTAATGGGATTGTGGAATCAAATGGGAGGTCTAATTTGAGTTCCTTAAGAAGTCTCTATACTTCCTTCCAAAGAGGTTATGTTAGTTTGCAGTCCCACTAACAGTGTAAAAGTGTGTTCCCTTCTCTCATAAGACTCCCACCTTTAAATAATACACACACACACAAAGAAGATCTGAACACACCTATAACAAATGCATAGACTGAATCAGTAATAAACATCTAATATCAGAGGTTCAGAAAAAGTTCATGATCAGATGGCTTTTGATAAAATTACCATCTGGTAAGTTTTAGTAAAACTACCATCCATTTAAAGAAAAATGAACACCAATCCTTCTAAAACTCTTCCTAAAGATAGAAGGGAGGGAACACTTCTGAGTCATTCTATGAAGGTAGCATTAACCTAATTCCAAAGCCAGATAAAAGCATCACAAGAAGATAGATGCAAAAATTCTCAACAAAAGACCGGCAAGCTGCAAACTAAAAGGATTGTTCTCCATGATCAAATGGAATTTATTCCAGGGATGCAAGCGTGGTTCAAGAACACCACCACAAGAACAATGTAATACACCACATTAGTAGAATAACACCACATTAACTGGATAAAGGGACAAAAAGTACATAATCATCTCAATTGATGCAAACAAAGGCATTTAACCAAATCTAACATCTTTTCATCATAGAAACATTCAAAAAGCTAGAATTTCCTCAACATACTAAAAGGAGCTAATGAAAAACTCATAGCTAACACCACACTAGATGGTTAAATACTAAAATCCTTCCCCTTAGGCTTAGGAAGAAGATGAAAATGCCTGCTTTCACCACTGCTATGCAACAGAGTGATTAGACATTAAATTAATAAATAAAATGGTGGTACATGTATACCATAGAATACTAACTACCCAGCCATAAAAAGATGGAAATTTTGTATCTTTTCTTGAAACCTGGGTGTATATTCTCCTAAGTATCATAAGAAACTCAATACTAAGTTGAAACTTGTAGATTAACAACAATGTGCACACATGAGAGAAAAACTCAGCTAAATTAATGAAGGGGGAAGTGGGGAGGGAGGGGGTTCAAGTTCCCACCTAATGGGTACAAAGTACAGGTAATGGCACACCTCCTGGGTGGAAGTCACATCTACAACCTGGACTTTACCTTACAAGGCAAATAATGTAACTTACTTGTAGGTACCCTCATGTTAATCCAAAATTAAATAAATAAATAAACAAACAAATAAATTACATCTGAATTAGGAAGAGGTAAAACTACTTTTACTCATAGATGACATGATTCCATATACAGAAATTATTGAAGAATCCACAAAATAAATCTAATGAAACTAATAAATGATTTCGTGAAGTTGAAGGGCACAACATCAACACACAGAAATCAGTTGTTTCTGCGCCAGCAATGAAGTATCCAACAAAGAAGTTGGGAAGGTTCCGTTTACAATAGCATCAAAATGAATAAAATGCCTTGGAATAAACTTTACCAAGGAGGTGAAGGACTTAGATACTGCAAACTAGAAAGTATTGCTTAAAAAAAATGAAATACCTAAATAAATAAAAATAATTCCATGTTCATGGAAGACAATATTCTTAAGACATTAACCAAAACAATCTACAGAGTGAGTAAAATCCCTATAAAAATTACAGTGCCTTTTCTTTTTTGCAGAAATGAGAAAACTGATCCTAAAATCCATGTGGAATTTCAAGAAGCCTGAAATAGCTAAAATAATTTTGGAAAAGAACAAAGTTAAAGGGCTCATATTTCCTAATTTCAAAATTTACTACAAAGCTAAAGTATTAGAAAGAGTGTAGTACTGACATAAGGATAAACATACAGACCAACGGAATAGAATTGAGAGCCTAGAAACACTCATATGTTTATATGGGCAACTGATTTTCAACAAGGGTGCCACATCCATCCGATGGGGAAAGGAATAGTCTCTTCAGCAAATAGAGTTTGGACACCTGCATACCCACATGCGAAAGAATGAATTTGAACTTCTACTTCACACCATGGGTATTCTGAACTCTAGATGTATCAACAATGTAAATATGAAAGCTAAGACCATAAAAATCTCAGAAGAAAACATATGGTCATGTCTTTGTGACCATGGATTTGTCAATGGGTTCTTAAATATAACTCCCAAAGCACAAGCTACAAAAGAATTGTACTTTATCAAAATAAAAAAAATTGTCCACCAATGGATGTAATCAAGAAAGTGAAGAGCCTTTTTACAAAATGAGAGAAAATGTTTGCAAATTACATTTCTGATAAGCGTTTACTACTGAGAGTGTATAAAGAACTCCTATAGTGTAACAGTAAGGAGACATCCCACTTAGAAAACTAAGCAATGGACTTAAACAGACATTTCTCCCAAGAAGATACACAAATAGCTATCAGCAAACCAAAACATGTTCAACATCATTAGTCATTAGGTAAACTCAAGTCAAAACCACAGTGAGGTACCTCTCCACAGAAGCTAGGATTGCTAAAATAAAACAAACAAAAATGCTGGCGAGACCGTGAAGAGATTGGAACCCTCGTATGTTGCTAGTGAGAATGTAAAATGCTGTGGCAGCTGTGGAAAACAGCTTGGTAGAACCTCATAAAGTGACACATAGAGTTACCATATGGCACCACGAGGCTGCTCTTCAGTATATACCCCCAAGAACTGAAAGCGGGTACTGGAGCAAGTCCATATACACACACGTTCATAACAGCACAATTCACAATCGGCAAAAAATGAAAAGAGCCCATGTGTCCACAAGAGAGTACATAAAGTTACAGTATACACAACAGTGACATATTACTTGGCTATAAATGGAACAAAGTGCTGAGACTCACTGCAGTATGGATGAAGCCCAAAAACATTACGCTAAGCTAAAGTGATCAGGCCTCAAAGGTCATGTACTGTATGGTTCCATTTTTATGAAACTTCCAGAACAGATAAACTCAAAGAGAAAAAATATACATTAGTGGCTGCTGAGGGCTAGAGAGGGGAGGGCATTGGGAGAAACTGCTTATGAGTTCTGGATTTTACTTTGGAGTGATGGAAATATTTGAAATGAGATAGAAGTGGTGTTTGCAAAACATTGTGAATGTATAAAATGTCACTGAATTGTTCACTTTAAAATAGTTCATTTTAGGGCTGGACTCAGTGGCTCATGCCTGTAATCCTGGCACTTTAGGAGGCTGAAGCAGAAAGATCACTTGAGCCTGGGAGTTCCATATAAAATGGTTAACTTTACATGAATTTCACCTCAATCAATGTTTGTTTTTTTTAAATGCCACTCTTCCCAATAGTTTTTTTAAAAATCAGTTATACTTTGGTTTCTATCCAATCAATCTACAAAAAGAAATCAATGATTTCACATTTAGCTGGCTAATGTTAACATCGTCTATTTAGCCAATTTTGACATTATGTGGCCATATTTGGGGGCTATATTTTTTCCGATGTCATTTGGGACTCCATTTAATAAT
The DNA here is from genome assembly GCA_963573935.1 of Arctocebus calabarensis. NCBI lineage: Eukaryota > Metazoa > Chordata > Mammalia > Primates > Lorisidae > Arctocebus > Arctocebus calabarensis. Next base: position 3,211 of record CAUYON010066411.1, on the reverse strand, counting down.
TTAAATGGAGATATTAAACAGATAACCCTAATTGTAGTTCCACCTGACAGCAGATGCCTTATTATATCTTCTCTTTCTCCCATAATTGGTTGGGTCTGGATTAGGCGGTTAGGCACAGAGGAAGCTTGATCCGTGACTACGCCTCAAAATAATTATCTGAAACCAGACAAACCGCATTAACCAAGTGCCTTTTCCTTTCTGACGAGTCTTTTGTGAGCTTCCTTCGGGTTTCCACCTTCCTGCACCCTCTGTAAGACACCCTACCTTCATTGCAAGTGGTGAATGAGGGCTAAGATGAAAAAGCAGAATGAGCTCGGTGGGGACCTTGATGTGTAAATGGATGCTTCAATCTTTGGCATATTGTCACCTGAGTCTGAACCCATGACCTGCTCTGCTCTGAGTTGAGCTAATGCCATTGGCAAGCCAGGCTTGAATTAGATCCTCTCAAATGATAACTCTTTAATCTCTTTATAAAAAAACTGGTCTTCACTAATTGCTCCCCTGCTGGATATCATAATCCAATTCAAGATGGTGAAAAAAAGCTGACTTAATAGCCAGGATAGTAAGCTCAAATTGCATTACTAATGGACAGCAAGAGTCATGTCAGGAGTCAAAGGGTGAAATTTACTCAGAGGGTGGTGATGAGCAAAAGTGCTCAGTGATTTGCCTGTATTTATCTCCCTGAGTTGGAATAGCTGGCAGTAGACAGTAATAACAACAATGACCATTTACTAACATCTTACAAAGTGCTGGGCCCTGCACTAAATGATTTGCTCAGACTGATTTCATTTAACAAGAAAACAAACTAAAAGAGTAAATATCATACTTTTATATGGGCCACCCAGGATTCAAACTCAGGCCTATCTGACTCTAGTCTTAACTCCCACTGTTTCAGAGCTTCTCAAACCAAGCAGAATACTCCCGGTTCCTAGAGAGATTGTCTATGAAAGGAAGTGAGACTTTCTCTTTTGCTAATTTTAATTTGATTTAATGAAAAATAGAAACTAAAAGGGTAATTTATGCAACTTGGTAGGATTTTTAAAATATAGCTGTGTATTGCTTAATGATGAGGATATATTCTGAGAAATGTGTCCCTAGGTGAATCTCTGATTGTGTGAGACTTACACAGACCTGGGTGGTACAGCCCAGGGTCCCCCGGGACAGCCTATTTCTCCTGAGCCGCACACCTGCACAGGACGTTACTGTGCTGAGCACTGTAGGCAGTTGTATCATGGTAGTAAGTCATTCTACATCTAAACATAGATAAATATGGAAAACCACAGTAAAAATAGAGTGTAAAAGATTTTAAAAACGGTAAGTACACCTGTGCAGGGCACTTACTGCGAAGGGTGCTTGCCAGACTGGAAGTTGCTCTTGGTGAGTGAGGAGTGAGTGTGAAGGTCTAGGACATTACCGTACACTGCTGTAGGCTTTATAAATATTGGACACTTAGGCCACACTACACTTAATTGTTTAGAAAGTAAATGCACTCCAAGGCTGCAGCAGTTACAATACCTCTAGGCAACAGGACTCTTTCAGTTCCACGGTAATGCTATGGAACCACCGTCACACACGTGTGTGACTCGGCCTTGACCAAAACATCATTACTCGGGGCGTCAGTGTGTGGCCAAGGCTCCGTCTCCATGTTCCCGACAAGCCCTGGGTAAAGAAGCAGCAAACGCTTTAAAACACACTGGTAATCAAGTTTCACATTCATCGCCTGTTTGGTTTTAAAATGTCCTGGGCTGTGACTTTCCCTTTTCTTTTTCTTAGAGACAGGTCTTGCCTGTCACCCAGGCAGGAGGACAGTGGTGTGACCACAGTCCCTGCAGCAGTGAACTCTTGGGTTTGAGTGATCTTCCCACCTCAGCCCTCTCAGCAGTTAGGACTAGGAGTGCGCCCCATACCTGGCTATGTTTTTTAAAATTGTTCTTTGTTTGTTTTTGTACAGAAGGGAAGTTGTCCGGTTGGTCTCAAACCTCTGGCCTCAGGCCATCCTTTCACCCCAGCCTCCCAAAGTGTTAGGATTACAGGTGTGAACCACTGCATCTGGACTATGGGCTGTATTTTTAAACCACCCATCTGCCCTTCATATATGGCCCTACAATATCTCAGTGGTTTGAAAAAAAATTTGCTTTAATTCTTGGTTCTTGATACAGGCTGAAAGCATGTTACTCCCTTGCTTAAATTATATCAAGAAAAGAAGAACTTCAACAATTACATATGACTCTAACAATTCAATTCAAAGCAATTATTTATTTTTGAGACCGAGTTACCCTGGGTAAAGTGCTGTGGCATCATAGCTCACAGCAACCTCAAACTCTTGAGTTCATGTGATTTTCTTGCCTCAGCCTCCCCAGTAGCTGGGACTACAGCCATCTGCCAGAAGTTTTTCTAGTTTTAGTAGAGACAGGGTCTTGCTCTTACTCAGGCTGGTTTTGAACTCCTGAATTCAAGCAATCCACTGGCCTCAGCCTCTTAGAGTGTTAGGATTACAGATTTGAGCCACCGTGCCCAGCCTCAAAGCAATTCTGATATAATCAAATCAGTAAACATTCACTGTATGCATACCTGACATCTTGGCATCACGCAGGACACAGGCATCATAAGGATAAGGTCCCTGCTCTCTAGGGACTCACAGGCATGTATCGAAGACAGTCTCGTCTGCAGATGTCACTCCGGGAGACGGGGCTGAGTCAGGCAGGGTGCAGCAGGGGCAAGAGCGGCTGTTGATTCCACCAGGAAAAAAAGAGGGATTTTCAGAGAAGACACTCACTGAGCTGAGTTTCGTGGGATAAGTTTTCTCTTGAATAGACAAGAACACTAGTCAGAGGGAACTGCATGTGCAAAAGCGGGGACAAGTGCTATGACATAGAAGGCCGTTCAGAAGACCAGGTAGCTTCTGCACGTTCTGGCCCCTCCCTGTGCCTTCAGTTGGGCTCTGGCTACCTTCCTTGCACCTACATCTCCACCTACGCAGGACTCCTCCACCCACCCGGGACTCCTCCACCCACCCAGGACTCCTCCACCCACCCCGGGACTCCTCCACCCACCCCGGGACTCCTCCACCCACCCCGGGACTCCTCCTCCCACCCGGGACTCCTCCACCCACCCGGGACTCCTCCTACCACTCCGGTAATCCTCCACCAACCCGGTACTCCTCATCCCACCCGGGACTCCTCCTCCCACCCGGGACTCCTCTAACCACCCC